>JARKIA010000449.1:0-84612 GCA_029289565.1 Mycena galericulata
AGTGCGCACTTTGCGAGCTCCACAACCGTCTCCCCAGAGACGATGACCTTGTCCGGGCGCATTCTCAAAGTCCGTAGCGACTCAGCGCGAATGAAACTCCAGGTACCTCGGGGAACGGCAGCAGGCAAGGGGGAGAACGTCGTCAGAGAGCAGGAACCATGGAAAGTCGGCGCGTCGCGTTGCACCTTGTCGAATAAAGAGGTAGTCCGCGTTAAACCCTAAAAATGGGTTTGCTCCAACCCCCTGTCTCTTTGACATTCTGGCTTTTCATCACAACTCTTCCAGGGATTTAAATTCGGTCCTCGGTCTAGATGTACAATGATTGGCGCCACGCCTACGACAACTTGGCCTTGCGGTCCTGCGACACACTCCTGACCTCCTCCCTCCCCTTCACCCACTCGAGCACCTCCTCCTCCGTCACCGTCGCCGAATAGAACCTCTTACTCTGCCCGACCTTGAGCTCCAGCAGCGCCGCATCGGCGACCCGCGCCTTCAGCTGCTCCAGGTGCTCCTCGCATCGCTCCGGCTCTTTGAGCCCGACGATGTAGCGGTGGGGGATGAACGCCCCGGGCTCGAGCGTCTTGAGCGTTTCGAGCACGTTCGGGGCTGGCGAGCGCGGGTTGGTTGGTTAGCTAGTGGCTCCAAGGAGGGGACGCACTTCGGTGGACATTTGTTTCGGCTGCGTTCAAGATGTGAGTGGGGTTCATTCGCGGAGGAGAAGAAGGGGACGTGCTCGTTTTATTGCTCTCCATGGTGGGCTGACGAGAAGGGTTTGGGTTCGAGCTGTGCTGCCGCCCGGGGTACGGTCACCACGTCACTGTGCCAGCGCGTCGTCCTTTCCAACCTATCTCCTCTTAACACACCCGTCCACACTACTGTAGCTGTGTACTCGCGACATTAATAATCCATGGATGATCATGTCTCTTGCTCGAATCCGTCAGAGATGGTTGATAATACAACACGGAGCAAGAAGAGCTAGGGGTACTACAGGTACAGTAGACTAGATTGAGAGACTACATGGATGCTCGTAGGCTGGGCTAGGATACGATAGGATGACGCTAATGGTGCGCCGGAATAAATAACGGAAGGGGTACAGAGTACAACAACAGTGGGTGGGCCGGACTCGAAATCGAATCAAGTCCGGGATGCATATGTACCAAATGAGTGAGTGGATGCGGGTGAGTGGGTGTGGTTATCTTGGAGTTTTGATTGGATGCATAGGTGTTCGAGCAAGCGGGTGGTGGTGGTGAATGACGGAAGAGCAATGGGTCGGTCGTCGGGGGTATCCGGGTAATAGAAATGCTGTAAATGAATGGAAGGATGGCGTCAAGAAATCATAACCGACGTCTAACACGCCTCAACAACCGCGCCCCCGTCCGGCCCCTCCCCGCCGGCACCAGCAAGTTCGCGCTCCGGAGCGTGGACGCATACATATGGTTCACACCCCCGCGTGCCAGCGCGCGCGAAAAGCGGTGCACGAGCCCGGAGGTGTCGCTGTCGAGCCCCGCGCCGCGGAGGTCGACCTGTAAGCGCAGAGCAGCGGCGGGTGGTCGGCGTCGGCGTCGGCATCCCTATCCCTGTCTGCGTCCGAGTCCAAGTCGTCGGCATCAGCATCCGAGCCCGAGTCCGCGTCCGCGTCGGAATCGCGCTCGTCGTCGTCGGCAGCCGCCTCCGCCTCCGCCTCCGCCTCCCTCTCAACCGCATCGAGCTCCCCCGCGCAGATGACCATATGCCGCTCTGCGCGCGGGAACAGGGCAGCGAGGACGCGGGCGCCCGCGGTGAGCGACGAGCCCTCGGGCGTGCGCGTGAAGCTGAAGAACGGGATCAAAGGGTCCGGCGGCCGCGGCTCCTCGCTGACGGCGTCGGCAGCCCCGGTCGGCGGCGCGGGCAGCCATGCAAGCGGGGACGGGAGCGCGTCGAGGCGCGAGGGTACCGGCCGTGCGCGCGACGGCTGCACGTCGGCATTATCGTCCTTGGTCGCATCCGCGTCCAACTCTGGCTCCGGGGACGGCGAGTGCGAAAAGTAGCCGTCGTCCGCCTCACGCGCGGGCTTCCTTCGCGGGGAAGGGAGGGGAATGAGATCCGGGAAGGCGACGAGCTTGACGATCTTGAGGGCCCAGTGGTCCGCCGCGTCGTCCGCGAGCCCCACGCACGCGAGGTCGGGTGCGAGGATGCGCACGGCACGCACGGGGGAGGACGGTGTTGGGGACGGGGTGGATTTTAGGTGTGGCGTGGAGAGGGCCTTGCCCTTGGAGCCGGCGCGGGAGTGGCTTGAGCGGGATGTGGATTTTGAGGGGGCGCAGGCGGGGAGGGGTGCGGATCCGCTGCGCTCACGGGTGAGGATGGGGGCGAGGCGAGGAGGGCGGTGAGGAGGTTGGGGTCCGCGGCGTAGAGGGCAAAGCCCGCGGCGGCAAAGAGGCCCATGGCTTCTGCGAGGCGCCGCTCTTTTACCTGAGATGAAATGAAGTCAAGTAAAAAGAAAAATGAAGGGTGCACGGACGAAGATAAAGTCGCTCATGTAGGACGACTGGTACAGGATAGAGATGCCTGCAGCGGCGAGCGGGCAGAGAGCTCGTTCACGCGGGCACCAGCATTGTCTTGGGGTGGCGTTAGTGTGAAATGGAATAGAAGAGTACACGGACCGAGCTGGTCGCTGTGAGAGTCGATCTGGAGGACGCTCCAGCGGTCACGGGATACCTCGACGGGGTCGATGGCTGTCGGGCTGCCTTGTCGATGGTCTGCTGCGGAGATTGCATCAAAGGCACGAAGAGAGTCTGGGTCTAGATCAGCGAAGAGGGAGAGCTCGAGGGCATTGCAGATGATGCTGAGGAAGGCGGGAGAGGGCCCGAGCAGGGATCTGAGGACGGGATGGGAGAGACTGGGGAGACGGTTGCGGGGGATGGAGACGATGTGGACGGCAGTGGGGAGGCGGGTGATGGTGACCTGCATCTCATGGAATCCGTACAAACCGTGCACTGAAGAATGGGGACGGGCACCGCCGTTGATCGATCCGGCAGCTTTGTCCCTGTTTGGTTGGCAGAAGGGCTCGGTTCCAGTCCCGCAACGCTAATAACATTTCCCCTTCCACCTGGAAAAAATTCTGAGTAGGCAGATCAACGATAAATTTGTCAAAGAACAGAAGTACCACGGCGGAATTTTTGATTTTCCGAATTCTATGACATGGGACAGGATTCTTGTACTATTTCGGGTTGTTCCTCAAGGAATATAAGGAAATTCAAAAATCGGGCCAAGTACTTCTATGGGATACCATTTTACCCACAGGTTACTCTGATATCCCGCAGGATTCTGTGAAGAATTGAAAAAGTTATTAGCTTTTTCCGCACTTTTCAACATTTCTGACTGTTTCGTCACTATGTTGTCGAAGATAAAGAAGTCTGAGCCCATAGATCTAAGCACATACTATTTGGCTATCATTTTTACACACAAATCCTGGGAATCCAATCCGAAATGAGAAAGCTATAGGCTCTTCATGCCGACAGGTCAAACACGTGACCCATCTAAATGTCTGTCGCGTCGAAGTCGCGTCGTCAATACAGAGCTCAAAATTTGCTCAGGAGCACTGTTTTTGACTCGGAAACACCAACTATCGAGTCTCTCAGTATCCACCTATGTTCTTTGAATATTCCAGTGAAATCCTACCTTGCCATTTACGTGGCAAAAATGGGAATTGTGTTATATAAACCGCATTTCGTCTTGTATTCACAAGATTGTTGTGAGGATATGACGGTATAAGTTCAAGGGACATTTTTTGTGTGCAAAGAGACTGCATAAAACAGCTGTGGAAAACAGTACACGATGGAACATGGAAAACCGAGCCCTTCTGCCAACCAAACAGGGACAAAGCTGCCGGATCGATCAACGGCGGTGCCCGTCCCCATGAAGAAGGTGAAAAGCAAGTCAGGGGCTGCGGTCCGATGAACCCGACATTGTACGGCAGCACGTGTAAGGCCAAGAAAATCCTCTTCTAATCTATTCCACACACCTGGGAGCCTTCCCCTTAACTCCACATGTCCGCTGCTGAGAACAAGCGGTCCAGACTCTACTGCAAAAAGAGAGAGAAAGAAAAACTCCAATCCTCGGCAAATTTAATTAGACTCGCCCGCCTCGCCGGTCCCTGTTCCGCAATAAACGATAGGCGTGCAGTGCCAGGATGAGACTCCACTGTGCGCCACCGTCGCCACCGTTTATACTTGGGTTTTATACACTCGTCACGGCGCGTCATTTGCCCCTGCAGAAAATAGTTAGCATTGCACCCATACATCCCCACTTTGTACTCAATCCATCGGACTATGTATACCAACCCAATCAGGCGTCCACGCGCACATCATCCAATGAATCGATTCCAAACTACGTAGTACACCGAATGCATACCGATACAGTAACAGTGCGACAGAAAGAATAATGCAAATGCAACTTGATGCATCCAACGAATAATCATAGCGACATCCTCCGAATCATGCAATAATGCCAGGTCTAAGAGCGAATCACAACCGAGAGACTCTCCTCTCTCCGCGGCGCCGGCCGCCCGCGCCGCTCCTTCGGTGACCGTCCGGGCGACGCGGGCGCCGTGCGCTTCCGCAGCTGGTACCGCGGCGCCGGTGCGACCACCGGGGTAGGTGCAGGTGCAGGTGCAGGTGCAGGCGGCGTCGGCGCAGACAAAACAGCACTCCCCGCCGCCCCCAGCGCGCTCGACGACGGCGCCTCCGACAGCGGTGACGACAGCGTCGACAGCGCGGAAAAGGTGCGCCCGAGCTTGCGTGGCGGGGTGGGCGAGGCGGGGAGCGCGTCGATGCGATGCGGGGACGGCGACCCCCCGTCGCGCGTGAGCCCCGGGCGGGGCGGGGGCGGCGAGCGCACGCGCGCGGTGGACGTCTGCACCGATGCGGGCTCCGTCGGGACGAGCGGGGGCGAGTCGTCGCTGATGCAGCGCGAGCCCACACGCGGGTCGCCGTCGACCCACTGCAGGGACCCGTTCGGCGTGACGAGCGGCGTCGCGATGAGCGGCTCGGGCTCCGTGTCCGTGTCCGGCTCCTGCGAGTTGCCCTGCGACTGGGACTGCGATTGCGAGTAGTAGTCCTGCGAATACCCTTGCGACTGCGAGTGCCCCTGGCTCTGCGACTGCGACTGCGAGTAGCCCTGGCTCTGCGACGTCCCCTGCGAGTCGCCGCCGCCGCCAAAGACATCCCATGCCGCCGTGCGCAGCGCCGCCTCCTCGTCGAGGCTCAACAGCGCGCCCTCCCGCTCCCGCGGCCTCACCACCCGCGCCCCCGCCCCAGGAAGCGCCGTCTCCGTGCGCCGCACCTTCTCCGGCCGTGCGCGCGCAACGCCCATGACGAACCCATACCCGAGGTCCGCCTCCTCCGTCCCGTCGCGCCGCGTGCGCTTCAGCGGCCGCGGCGGACGGGCGCCGCCGATGCCGCCGGGTGGGTCGGTCCCAGCTCCACTGAGACTGGCGCCGCCGGGCTGGACCTGCTGGCGCACGGGGGCGGGTGGGGCGCGGCGAAAGGGTGCGATCGGGGGGAGGGTGCTCTCGTAGAAGAAGTCGCGGACTTTGATGCCGAGCGTAGCGAGTGCGGCGACGGACGGCTGGTCGCTCGGGGCGTCGTCGGCGTCGTCGTCCTGGGTGTTTGCGGGTGGGAGTGGGGGTTGTGGCGGTGGCGGGAAAGGCGAATGCAGAGAAAGCAGATCGAGAAGGGAGCTGGCTCGTTGAGGGTTCGGGTTGCATACAAAGAGGTCGTCAAGTGAAATTCGTAAAAGAAGAAAGCAGCAGCAGCCAAGCGTCTTTGTGTGTGTGCGGAGTTATAAACAGGTCAAAGAGAGCGGGGGTGGCACACGACGACGCTGGCACACAATGCAGCGACTTGGACGGATCGGCTCAGGTCAAGTCAGGTTAAATCACGTGATCATTTAATTGTTTCAGGATTTCCTTTTTGGGTGCAACGCGAACAATGGACGTCAGCGCGACTATATGGGGTGCTGCATTCGGCGGTCCACTCGGAGGGCGGCTCTAGCTCCGTGTGCCTCTTTCCGAGGAAGACACCAGGCACAGAAAGTAAGGGAGGTCCAGAAGGCTCGGACACTACCCCCCGAGTGCATCCAGGCCCAGATTAAGGTTTGGGTAGGTGAAAAGGGTTATCCGAAGGCTGGTGCGGGCGTTGAGAGGATGGACACTAAAGCTCGAAGTGGAGGGAGTTACTGGCATTCCTCGGGCAATAGACTCGTCCAACACGATGTTGCCTCAGATAGCATTATTTAAGTTGAATTCCGTAACGAGCGCTTATTGCAAGCGCCCACCTAAACCAAGTACTTTGCCCTGAAATTGACCTACAAGCGCTGGTTATATATTCGTTTGAATGTTCCGCCGCGCCTGGAAGCCGGCGCTGGCTGTGACTGCGCCCGCGCTCGGCGGGTACTGGTACTACACCTCGCGCGAGCAGACCTTTGACCTCCCCGTCCGCGTCCGCGCCGCCGACGGCAAGCCAACGATGACCACCCGCACCCTCCCTTTGATGTCTATGCCCGCCGTCGACGCCCGCATCCGCGAAAACGCCACAGAACACACCGTCTCGCGCCCGGGCATCGTCTGGCGCCATAGCACAGGTAGGCTCAGTCTCTTCGCGTGCAGCCGAGCGGGATAAATAGTCCTTTATAATGAAGCCTCTGTGGCCGCGAACGACCCCATCGAGGACGCGACCGCGCACCAGGTCATCCGCCGCGACGAGGGCGACGGGGATCTCCTCTTTTTCACCGTTATGGACGGCCACGGCGGTTTTTACACGTCCCAGGTACGTCGGATGCCGAGGTTCCAGTTTGTTTCCAATGCAACTCGGTAGCTACTCTCGCGCGTCCTCATCAACGCTGTCGCCCTCGAGCTCAACGCGCTCTCAAATCCTACACAACCCGCACCCTCAGGCTGGCTAAACGGACTCAAGGGCGCGCTCTGGAGCCCGCTCACCACCTCCGCTTCTACCAAACCCGACGTCGACATCCATGTAAACCCTCATGTGAACCCAAGCTCTCCCGCCGGGGACCCCGTGCGCGTGGCGCGCGCCATCCAGACCGCGTTCACCTCGCTCGACGCGGAGCTCCTTGCCGCCCCCGTGCGCGTCCTCGCCTCCGCCCTCCAGGATACGGACAAGAACAGCACCGCCATCCCTGACCTCAGCCAGCACCCGCTCGCGCTCCCCGCGATGCTCCCCGCGATCTCCGGCAGCTGCGCACTCCTCGCGCTGCTCGACACCGCACACCAGAACCTGTACGTCGCGTGCACGGGCGACAGCCGCGCGGTCGCGGGCGTGTGGGAGCCTGACGCCGAGGGAAAGGGGACGTGGCGCGTGGAAGTGCTCAGCGAGGACCAGACGGGGCGGAATCCCGCCGAAGCGGCGCGGTGCGGTCTCTTCCCATGCGTCTAGCCTTTCGATGCTAACGAAAGACGGCAGAATGCGCAGCGAGCACCCCGCGGACGAGGCGGCGGACGTCATCCGCAACGGACGTGTCCTCGGTGGACTTGAACCCGCGCGCGCCTTCGGCGACGCGAGATACAAGTGGTCCCGCGCACTGCAGGAGACGTGCGCCGTCTTCCCTCTTCTGCTCTGCGTCTAGCGGCTGACGCATCTGGCCAGCCTCACGCGCGCCTTTTTCACGGGTACCGACCGTGCCATGCGTCCCCCGCCGCCCGCGTTCAAGACTCCCCCATACGTCACCGCGCGCCCCGTCGTCACGCACCGCGTGCTCGCGCTCCCGCCCGACGCGCCCAAGGGCCCCGGCGCCTTGCGCTTCATCGTACTTGCGACGGACGGCCTGTGGGACGAGCTCAGCTCAGAGGACGTCGTCCGCCTCGTCGGCGGGCACCTCGCCGGCCTCGCGGGCACCGTCCCCAAGTCCGTGCTCCCCACGCTCGTACCCACCTCCACGGGCGCGCCGACCATCCAGGGTAAGGCTGAGCGCCGGGGCCGCGACGCGGCGGCGGCGGAAGGCAAGTGGGCCTTCGTCGACGCCAACCCGTCCGCGCACCTCATCCGCAATGCGTTCGGTGGCGGCGACGAGGGAGCGCTGCGGCGGCTGCTGAGTATCCCGGCACCCCTTGCGCGGCGGCACCGCGACGATGTCAGTGTTACAGTTGTTTGGTGGGAAGAGGGCGGCGCGAGCAAGCCGGAGGTGAGCGAGGTCAGGGCGAAGCTTTAGGCTGTGCTCATCCGAAAATAATGAGATTATAATGACGGCCGTACATGTAGTGATAAGTACGGATCACAGCCAGTGCGACGAGTCCATAGCAAGCAGAATAACGATACGAAAGCGATCTGACAACTCGGCTACAGCGGACGTGGCCTGCCCTTATTACGCTTCCCGCCGTACTTGTTCTTGTTCTGGGTCAAGCGATTGTTCCCAAACGGGTTCAGACTCGCACCGAGCGGAGAGCGCTTCCACGGCCGGTCGACGTCCTTCTCCTTCCCGCTCCCAAACGACTCCGAGTGCTTTCGCTTTTGGGTCGATGGTGTACTGCTATAGAAACTCGTCGGCGGCACGGCTGTCACGGGGGACGATGAGATGGCGACGGGAGCAACGGCAGGTGATGAAGTAGCGGCCGCCGGGGTCGTGGGCAGTAAGGGCGAGGATGGCGGTAGAGATGACGGCGGCGGTGGCTTTGCGGGCTCGTCGTCTTCGTCGCTGTCGGACCCGTACCCCCCTATGCTCGTGAGCCCCTTGCTGCTCTCAGCTGCCGCGATCTTCTTGCGCACAAGATCCGCCTGCGGGTCCGACTTGGAAGGTTCGGCGACGGGGGACGGCATCTGCGGCCCAATAAAGGGCTTCGTGACCTTTACCCCTGCGTCTTCCGAGTCTTCCTCCCTTGGCTGCCGCTTCTTCATGGCCGCGACGATCTTCCCTCCCCCACCCCCGCCCCCATTCGTCTGCGGTGCCGCATTCACCGCCGCGTTGAGTCCTTGCCCCTTGTCGCGCAAGTAAAATAAGATATACGCGTTCTTGAGGTTCACAGGCGTCTTGACGTTCACGGACACCGACTCGTCGTTCATCTCGTACCAGCGGCCCGAGCGGCTCTTCACGTACGCATAGTAGTGCCCAGAGTTCGGCCCCCCGCCCGCGTGGCATATGACACCGTACAGCGAGTACGAGGGACCGTACTGTTCATCGCTCATATATGGTTTAAGAGACAACCGCTCCTCGTACTCGACAAAGTGGGTGATTTTGCGGCCCGTGGGTGTGAAGCGCTTCAGGTGGACGGTGAGGACCAGCGGTGCCTCATGTACCGTAAACTTCTTCTCCGCATTGACGGGTTTCTTGCATCTGTCACATGTCAGGATCAGGGAGTATGCAGCGGGAATTGAGACGAACTTTTCGCATTTATACTTGTCCACGCCGTTCAGATAGTCTGGCGCAACAAAGTTGCGCAGCGCAGTCTTCACGCTCCCGATATTGTGAATATCCAGACTCAGATCGAGGATGCTGTCAAAGGTGTCGCTGTTGTACCGACATTCGCCGCATTGGACGCGCGATCGTAAGCGGCCACCAAAGATTTTGTGCACCCACGTCGTCTCAGCCAACAGTGGGTCAATTTTCCTAGCGACCCGTTAGAGTTGTCCAGGAGAGATGAGAGTGCTTCTCACGGAGGCTGTCCCGCCAGGCAAGACTTTTGCAAGGCATCGATAGCATACCGAAGGAATTCGTGCGAGTCTTCTTGCCGACCTTTTCGCATATGTTTCGCAATGACTTGTTGCGTGTGAGGCAAGGCTACAAAACCACTGATAAAATACGCACCTTGCAACTTGCCAGAGACAGCACTGGGAACAAACGCGGTTCGGCTGCCGTGGGCCTGGGTCGCCACCTTTCGAAGATTGCAGGCCATGCAAAAAATACCCGGTTTGACGCGACCTAGGTCGATTTGTAAGGGATGTTGTTGAAAAAGGGAGGAAAACGCACATTTTGATTCCGTATGCTCAATCAGCATAGAAAGAAGGGGCGGGGTGTGGAAAAGACATTGCAACGCGCTGTTGAGAAAACATGTATTGCCACTGTTGTAGAGACCGCTCGCAACGTTGGAGCTTAATGGCCATGCTGTATCGATAGCGCCGTTGTGCAGAGGGGCAGATTTGGCGCCCGGGCCAGAAGCCTTAGTTGGGGAGGGTGGTGGCGACGCGTTACGGGGCCGCTGCGCTGTTGAGCTTGACAAGTATGCGAAAGTGAGGGGTCTCACCTCTGTTTTCCCCGGCTTCGGTGTGGCATTTATGGGTTCATACTTACCCTCTGGGACAGCAAGGGCGCCCGAAGATGATCCTTCGACGAATTCTACCGGGGGGGGAAGGAGCTTGTTGAATGATTCTATATCTCTCGAGTATTTGGCGCCCTCGTCCGACTGGGACGCGAACGGAGCTGGGGCGGCATAGAGAGGCGACGCGAGCATTAAAGACGGGCGATAACTGCGGCAGAGTAACGAACGTAACGGTACCCAAGAAAGTGTATGAGAAGCGAACAGGGTTGTGGTTTTTACAGAAGCGCGTCAAATCATGTGGCTATGCAACTTGGGACACACCGCCTTCATCTAATCGACACCTTAGACGATGTATTGACCTATCCAGGCATACATAAAGTCGAGTATATGTTCCCTGGCACGTTAATACGGTCCCTCCACTACCTGTGGACCAAGTACTGGAACATAACTATTTCGACCGATTCGGTGTGGGACCTCGGTGGATTGGAAAAGCCCAACGGAAGGCTCCTGCTCTTCGAGCAGTATCGCGGTGTTCTTGAAACGAATCAAGGCGCAACGGGAATGCAAAATTCATGAGGGTAATCCAGGCAAAGGTATGTACGTGTGGACAATCGTGTCTAGCTCTCTAGCAAGTCTTCTTGCCTATGGCGTCTTCTCGTCATACATCTGTATCTCGCGGAACCCGCTGTCTTCTTTTACAACAACCAAGTGCATATCTTCACCGCCTAAGGTGTCTCTGCGCTGGACCAGAAGAGTACTCAAGTCCTAGAATTTTTTTTCTGCCAAGCGTCCCTTGTCTAGTCGACATCGACGCGCGAAGCATTGCGAGCTTTAAATTTCGGTACTATGGCGTTCTTCCGCCTGTTTCACGGTGGCTGCAAGCTCCTCTCGTCGTGAATGGTTCAAGGAGTGAGTGAAACAGTGTTGGACACGCTAGTCCTCGAATCCCCATCCAATCGAGATTTTACCCTTCTAGGAGTTGACACCTTCGCTCCGGCTTCTCTCGAGCTGATATTCGAGGAAATGTTCCGCAGCCAGCTTCGCTCGCTTCTCGACATATTCGGGCCAATCTCTTAATTACGATCCCAGACTGTCAACCAACAAGTTCGGAAACATCGTCGAACCCCACATCGTCCAGATCTGTTCAGATACGAAGTCACCTACAGGGATTGGAAAATACGACGCTAAACTGGCATTTTTCATCCCTAGATCTCCTCCCGACAACAAACGCGCACACTTGTCGACACATCCGGCTATCATTCTGACAGCATGGACCTTCACAATGTTTTTCATCGCATTCGCGCTCCCCTCCTCCTGGCACTCCAATGCGAATCGCGTCGCACGCAGTTGAGAGGACTGTATGATCTCTTCAATTCCGCCTCTCATTTGGCAGTATCACGATGCTTGGTCTTAGAAGTCCTTTGCCACGCCAGACTTTACTCTATTACGGCTCTCGTCCTTCATTTTTTGTGAATAAAACAACAAGTTGAAGAAGGCTGAGAACGGGGTACCATTACACGTGTCAATCGGGGAGCGAAGCGTGGACATCTATGCCCATAATACCGTCGGGACGGGATTCGACGCAGCGTTGTCACCCTTACACTACTACGTTCCTGCCGAAGCCCACTTTCGACTCTTTTATGACCGGTGGGCCGAGCCTCGCTGTTCATTGGATGCAACAAGGAATGATGCGTGCATATGTTCCGTAAACGCCTCCGGGCGTTCGACAAATACCGCAACTAAGAGCTCAACAAGATCAAGTTCGTCTTCATTGTCCCGACCGGCTACGAATTCGAGATTGGAGCGCCAACAAAACAACTGAAGGACGTCAACTTTTTTGTGCTGGAGCTCGATGTGGAGATGTGTTCGTGTCGCCGTTGTTCCTTTCTTTCATCACCGACATTTAATGGTAGATACACGATTTTATGACGAGGATTGCTGCAAAGAGGACGACGACGACAACTCGGATATCGATGTGGACGGTGAATAACTGCTAGCCGCTATGTAGTCTCTTTTCGCCCGGTAGCCTGCTCTTCTACATCACGGACGCGCCCATTGTCCTTTCGCCCAAGTTCGAGCGGTCAGTATAGGCTTGATTGCGTGTATGTTACTTGTGTCTGTACTTGTTCAATTCGTCTATCTTGGCCCCACACGTGCGAACCTTCCTGACTGGCTTCGCATGATTCTGAACGTCCACAGATCGCGGTGAGATGGTGGCAGGAGCAGCATTGAGGACGAGAAATGCAGCAGATCACAACGCCATGGTTATTAGCGGGTATAAGTACTTGGGGTTACAAAATAATGACTACAGTGGAAGGATCGACGAGCTATAGTATACCGGTATTATTATCGACAGCAAATTTGAAAGCAAAAGGGGTCAAGGAAGGGAAATTATCGATACAATGAGATCCATGTCAGGATACGGGTCAACCGAAGAGGATGCAGCTAAGCCCAGTCCATGGGCAGCTTATTAAACTCGGAAACATCATAACCATAAACAAACATGAGTTGCGAAACGGGCGACAGCACTGGGGATGCGCCAGACATCCCAGAGTCGGGGGTAGCGTTCGCCGCGGCGACATTGACATGAGGCAGCGTTATCATCGAGCGGTCGTCCTGAGATTCGAGGGGAGAAGGCGAAGGTGAGGCGGACGACGACAACGACGCAGCGAGAGACGGCGGAGAGAGGGACGAGGAACGTGAGTCGAAGGTGAAGAGGTCCCCGGTCGCGATACGCAGGTCCGCGTCGTTCGCATAGTCATTAGAAAACGACAGCATGCCTTCAGGGGCATAAGATTGGTAAATGGGGTACGCGTCATCTGCGGTAAAAGGAGATAAGTGCCTATGCGGAGAAATGAATGGAAAAGAAACCAACAGGTCGTAAGTTCAGGATGAGCAAAGACCATGTCCATACTATGGTCTGCATCAGGGTGTGCGATCTGGCTGATGGGCGGCCGTGGATTATGGGCGGCCGCAGAGTAGAAGTCCTCGATGTCTATGCCAGTGTACTTCATGCCGTGCTTCCGCAGATGGGCGGTAAACGCAGAACGGCGCTTGATACTGCATCGACGACAGTCAATATACATACGAGTCAGGATATCGAAACAAAACCAACCTGGATTTGCAACGGCTTTCGGGGCAACGGTATGCACCGGCAAGGCGATGGGTCTCCTTTCGGTGACGAGCGCAGGATGAAGGATCACCGAACGCCGCCTTGCATGAATTAATTCCACACCGAAACGGTTTGACGCGTGTGCTGTGTATCTGTGAATCTGTGGCCAAAGCCGAGCGGGTCCCCAACTTACTGAACGTTCATGTGGGTCTTCAGACCGGAATGTTGCGCAAAAGTTTTGCCGCATTCAGAGCAAGTGTACGGCCTTCATGGAAATTTCAGCCAGGTCCACGGGTAGTGCGGTTACAAAAAAAAGGCGACATACTTGTATCCAGTGTGCAAGAAACTATGGCGTGTGAGATCGCCTTTACGTGAAAAAGATTTGGAGCATTCGGAGCAGGGCCACTTGGACGCATATCATCAAGATCGTATTGAGCAATGGACTTAAAAGATACGCACTGTGGACATCGTGTCTTGAATTAAATTACAAAGATTAAGGAAGGGAGGGTGTGAGAACGATGTCCCGCAACGTCGGTGAATAGCGAGGAGGGCAGGAAATAAACGTCGAGGCCGCAGTAGAGCCGCTTTAAAGATGCCACCTGCAACCCGGATTAGGTAACAAAGCACCGAGAAGCCTATTGTTCTTGGTCATATTGAAAGAGGTCGCAACCGGAAAAGGGAATTTTCCTGGAGCGTTTGGGATCCGGACATAGCAAGAAGCGCAACAAGCCGACGGGCGCAACAAGGCGGACGGGACAAAGGACGGATAACAATGACGGGGCGAATTATGGCGGCGTTGCTTTTTGTTTTTCTCAATGTCTCAGATCGCTTAACCCGATCACTGGCGATCTTGTTCTGCCAACACGTGGATATCAGATCTTAAACGGGTCGGGATAAGCGAGCGATACCTATTACCTTACAAGGCTGCGACTGCCGAACCCGACGAGCCTCAGATTCCTAGCCCTGGCCCATCAATCTGCCTTGTGATTTTTTCCTCGAGCCAAGGCGCGATAGCGCGGAGGTCCTCCCAAGTCAACGAAATGTACTGATGTCGACCAGGACCAACGACGAGGTCATGGTCTTGGAGTGGAACCCTGTCAGGCGACATGTTGTTTATACCCTGCCCAAGGATTTGGGCGACGATCCTGATGCATTGCATGTTCAAAATCGTTGGGAGAAGAAGTAGAAATCTTTACATGAGCCCGCCCACCCATTGTAATCCCGCTTCTTCCAACCCTTCGGATATGATCCACCGCTTATCTGCCCCTCCCGCGGTATAGAAGGGATAATTGGCATGTAGTTGCGCAGGAAGGGGGTATCTCAATCGAGAGTACATCGCAGAGGCGAATCCTGAGACTCTCTCGTCGGATTCGACACCGGGAGGGTGCAAGAAAGTTTTCGCGTTGGGATTCACTGTTAAATCACTACGAGGTCGATTGAGGGTGCCGAGTGCAAGGATGCGTACGTCGGCAAATTGCACGACGAGCTAAAATGAGAAAAATCATTGGTCTCTCAGAAGTCAATGTCAATGCATCAATCCGACCCTGGCTCGCATCTCTAATCGATGCGTATTTTGTTGCATTCTTGGTGTCTATCAGGTGTTGTAACATAAATGCTGCTTCTCGAATACGTGCCTCATATCGTTCAGTATTACCACCGGATTAAAATGTCTTGATGACGCTTCAAGTTGGTTTGCGGATCCGTTTCGATTCAGTACAATGTACCTGCTCGACACTCAGTGCTGAGCGTGTAAATAGAGGCCAGAAAAGCTGACTTGGTCCAGGCCTCGTTCGTAGTGCATGAAGTGCAGCTGCGGTGCCATGTTTGATGGAGGACCCTACGAGAATGTGAGCCTTTGGTCACTCATCGTTTTGCACGAAAGCGTTTAGACCTGAGAAAGGCCGCCTTCCAAGTACCATCCCGCCATTTCCCCCATTGGTATATCGATGGGAGGAACCTCCTTCTGAAAGCCTCCTCCCATTCACTGTCTTTGAGGGTTGGAAGCGTGGCCTCGAACAAAATGAAGGACGATTTTCCGAGGGCAAGAATATCGACCCAATTGTACCGCGGAACACTCATATAGACGCTGAGGTTCTTGAGAGAGGTTTCATATACGTTTGAAAGAAGATTTCGGAGGATTGGAGGGCGCCAGACGTTGAGAACCGTGTCCGATGCAACTAGCTTCAGTCGCCGGGAAAGTTGGGATGTCTTGATCAAGTCGGCGAGACTCAGTTCACTGAGAATCTTTCCGATGAGCTCCACTGGTAGGGTTTCTATCATGGTAGCGGGTTTAAGTTGGATGAAAGGTCGCGACTCTCAGGAGCAATTTTACAATTAAGGACTCGGAACCACGGTCCGGAACGGTCAGTGATTTATCACGTGTGACAGGTCGCGACACTTGCTTTGACGAAGCAGGACCAAACAACCTGTGAGTGATTACCGATCTGGTCATGATCAGGTCATATTCAGTCGAAAAGGATTGATCCAGAAATACTAGTCTCTCTAGACAGACTCTGCTCGCCCATTACACAGAAAAACATTATAAAGCACCAAAGACTCGGATGCCGCCACGATACATATACGAAACATGAGCCGAAACGAAAACAACATCTTTACTTGGAAACCTGTACATTCTGCGCGTAGTACTATGAGCGTCCGACATACTCTAGAGTTCACTGGAATAAGAATTGTATCTGAGTGACTGTTTGGTTCCAGGAGTGAGTTACAGTGGGTGTCCGTGTATGAGAATGTCCGTATGTATTAGTTCATGATGTGGGTCCGGTGCAAGGAGCTGTAGGAGTAGTCGAAAAGATACCGTTGTATTCATCTGGGTAGGTGCAACCTGTAGAGGCTCGTGGTCAACCTCTGTATAGTAAGTTGGAGTGGTTCAATTACCCGCGACAGTCAATACTCCGCCTGCCGTATCCTGTTGATCGAACCAGCCATTCACGGTAGCGGTAACCGAGCTCGGCGCAGCGGTGAAGGTGGCTGGGGGCATTGTTATGATTGATCCAGTGCTTGTGTAAGTTGGCATTAATGTCACAGGCACAACTGCGTTAGAGATGCTGGTGGGTGGCCAAGGGAAGGAAGCCGTCGACGAAGCAGGAATCGACGACGTTACGCCGGTTGCCCAAGGAGCGTACGTTCCATTAAAGGGACTAGGAGCCAGTCCCAGAGCCGCGCATTTTCCGTTGGCTGTCCGTGGGTCGCTGGGGATCCAGCCTTGCTCAAGACCCAGTTGGTACGACCACGACGGGGAACCGATCGCTCCAGCCATATTCCGCCCAATCTATAACCACTGGTTAAGCAAGAAAAATCAAAGGTACGATAAATTGAACAGAAAGAACCTTCCACGTCCAAAAGAACCTGAGTTACGATAGTCAACCTCTAGAAAAGAAGCCAGTCGGAAACACCCACCAATCTTGATTTGCATCCATGCTTGCGAGCACGTAGTTCAAAAGACCAGCTTTCATCGTGTCGTTGTAATTCAGATAGTCATCGTACTCTGGACATTGAGGGTTCGGATTTTCAGGACCGACACCGACCAAAAAATAACCACAGGCGTTAGGAGATGCGGCAAACTCTCCGGCGATCGTAACCCCGAAAGCGGTTTGACTGGAACGATCGTGATATCTGAAATCGTTTTAACCGTGGAATCGGAACCCACCTCGCATTAATCGTAGGTCCCCAGCTATTGCAGGCCTGAAGCGGCCACTTGCCTCCGGGGTTACCCTGAGCGTCGTCGACGGCTATCGGGGAGGTATCTATACCGCCGAAGGAGAAATAGGGATGTGTGTCCAGCATTATGCGATCGGAGCCTTGGAGGAAGTCCGCCCACGAGGCCAGGCTTTGGAACCCGTCGTGTATCGCTATGTACTGAGGCATACGGTCAGGTGGAAGGTCTCGACGCCGAATACCAACGTACAGGTCCGTTACCCTCCCCATATCCAGTGATACTTCGGATCACGGTGTGCGCCTCGAGGTAGAAGGAAGTTAATTGGTCCTTTCCGATGATGCCGAGTAGTGGCTGAAATGGGTTCAAGTGAGTACGCATAGAAAGGATGGACCGGCTCTTTACCTCGTTAATTATACCAAAGACTGGAATAAGGTCGCGGTAGGCGGGTTGGGCAATAAATTCAGTGAGGACGCGTATGTAGTACATAGTTCTTTCAGCGTTTGCCATTCCCCTGGACGATGATCAGAACAGGAGCACCGAGTTCAGGGGTGGCTCACATGTTACCGTTCAAAAAGTTCACAGGCGCCAGGCTTTCCGTTTGTCAGATACATTGATTGTCGACTTTAATATGTGCATACCGTCCGGAGTGATTCAGTCCTTAGAACACGGTCGTTAGCGCTGAATACGGGAAATCGACGGGAACGCACCATTCTGGGAGCCTTGAGAGGAAAACTCAGTCCAGCCGAACGAATCCACAAACAGGCGTACCTGGCACTGCGTGAAGATCTAAACAGACCCTGAGCCCATATTTACGGGCCCATCCGAGTACGCGGAGGAAATATCTTGAACGTGGGATGAGATCCAAATATTTTGTGAAGACTGGAATATCTTAACTTACGTCCATGAAGTCTTGGCTAAGAAAGGTTCTGAGAAAGGCGGGTCGGCCCACGTTTCAATCGCCCAGAAAGGAATGGGAATCCGCAGCCAGTTGAGGCCCGCGCCTGCGATTTGAGCAATGTCTTGCTCTGTAATGAACGTGTCGTAGTGTGTCACCAGCTGCCCAAGGCCACCGCTTGCCGTGTCATTTGCCATTGCTATGCTCAAGGT
The DNA here is from genome assembly GCA_029289565.1 of Mycena galericulata. NCBI lineage: Eukaryota > Fungi > Basidiomycota > Agaricomycetes > Agaricales > Mycenaceae > Mycena > Mycena galericulata. Next base: position 18,142 of record JARKIA010000449.1, read on the forward strand.
CCATTCATCGACGGCAGCCGGAGAATACTTCTCGAAATATGATGGGGTAATAAATGGCTCTGTTCAGGCGATGAGATGGGGGTGTAATAATTGAGCTCTTCCGCTTACCCGTGACGAAGAGGCCGCCAAGATTGACCCCATAGATACGATCTACGCCCCACTTCCAACTTGCATTCAGAGGTGGTGTCCACGAGTTTGGTTGAGCATTGTTGTTGAATGGGTCAGCAGGGTCGTTTACCCCTGCATTTTTTTTCATGAGGGTACTGTGAGGTAAGGGTTTTCCAACTTACAGAAACCTCCGAACGAGTTGTTATAAGTGAATTGGGTACCATTATCTGTGGTCACGATTGACCCGTCACCCCCAATCTGATTAACGCACGCGATGGGTAAACCGAATGCGATAAAGAGGCAAACGAACCGTGGTTTTAGCACTGGATCCTGACGACGACGACGACGACGCAGAGGAAGAACTACTGTTATGCTTTAGTCGAATCACCGTAAAATACACCGCCAACACAACCGCGACAACAACTACAAGAATGGCAGCAGCAACGATAGCTGTAAGTCGGCGTCGGTTGTTTCGGCGTGGATTATTTATTGTGTGCAGCTTTTCTGGCGGGTAGCTAGACAGCAATTCTTGAGAGCCTGGCTGGAGAGGTGTTGATGTCATGAGAGGTGTCGATGACATGGCCGCAAGTAAAGAGAGTGGTGGGAACACGAAAAAGTGCCCAGCAGCAATGGGGCGCGGGAAGAAGGTGCAGGAAGGTCTAAATCAGGCAAAATTCAGAAAACTATTAGAGTCTCACCGATAAGAGAGCGATAAGAGGCGGCTCGGCAAAAGTTCACCGCATTTCCAGCTATTTACAGCAACCAAGCAACATTGAACACAGACAATTACGTCAGTGGACAAAACCCAAGGAGGCCCAGACTTCCAAGCTACTCCTTGCAAAGGAGCCTGAGAGAGAGCCGATATCCGAGTAACTTTCGCACCACCGACTCAGATTGGCTGACAATTGTGGGCGACCTCGATACTTAGAGTAGACAGAAACCTGGCCAGGTTTTTTCCGTAAGTTTTCCGAACGGGTGTAGATACTCTGTTTTGTAGATCGATGACCCGTGTCGGCTGAACGCGGCCTCACACGACCGTATCCATGTGAGAATGGAGTGGAGCTCTTGTGCACTGATCCCTTCTGGTTCCGTAGACGAGCAGTTGATGAGTTTTGAGTACCGTCAGTAGCCTGACCTTTCTCGACCTCGATCGGCCGAGTCGAGGGTGAGGATCGTCGGGGAATATTGATCAGTGGCAGTGCACGGAATACCGGAACAGCCGGAACGGCCGACGGCGTCTTGGCCGCTCTCACGTTCCTTCGCTGACGTCAGCGCGTCAGCCTCTCGCCGCGTTGAGAAGATTCAGAATATTTCATGCAAGTGTCAGCCTCCCACATTCGTTCTTCAAGTTTATAGTATCATGTCTCCTTCCTATCTCGCTCGTTTTACCGACGCCTGTTGGTCTTTTTTCCTCTCACTCTTTTCGTCTCGACACAGTAAACATCAGGCAACGCCCGAACTACCTATCTCGGTGCCAGTCGCAACACATCCAACTTCGTTGAACCCAAACATAAGTCATCACGATGCTTCTGCTTTCACGAGGGTTCCTGTGCCTCGCGATGCCCCTTATGAAGGTTTCAATGGTATAGGTTACTATTTTCCTTACATCTCAAGTCGCAACTCATCGCTATTTAGCATCGTGGCAAGAAGACAAACAGCAATTTCTTCGTCGTCCAAGTCTCGTACGCGCAAGCTTGGTGCGAGGGTCTCGCGTGCCGGAAGAAACACGGAAGAAAGGAAACCCCACAATGGTTCCTTCGCCACCGGAAATATACGTTCAAGATTGGAGCTCTCTTGGGTTGAACATGTCCGATCTCTTTGATTCTTCTTCTTCGGCGGCCCGTGCTGGTGCCATCGAATCTGGTGTTTCCGCCCCTTCACATGCAACAGGTGTCGAGCCGGCTGCAACTCTCCCACTTCCAGAGGATCCAGCTGTCGATAACGACCTGAAATGCCCCGCCCTGGACTTGCCGGCGGTCCAACAAAACGATATCAAGATCATGATAGCGGTGGCTGACAACCTTCCGGAAACAGCGCACTCGAACATCGAGGATAATTCAAGCCTTCCTTCAAGCCATTCTCTTCTGAAAGATGGAACACAGGACGCTGCCGCAATCGTGGAGTCTGCCTTATCCTTCACTACTGGACAGTATGAGCCGAATGCCCTATCCGCCGTCTCTGGACTCCTTTGGGATCCACCCACATCTTCGGTTTCGCCCTCGACACCACTTCCAGACGCTAGCCCGCTCGAATTCAACTGTAGTTCAAAATCACCGTCCAAAAGCAGCAAACGTGACAGCATGGTTCCCTACCCTGACGTATTCTCGTTCAGCGTGTATTTTCCCCGAGACAGCTTCTGCGAGGAGTTTCCTTCGATCGTTATCAGCGTCAACGGACCGTCTGACAAGACGAGCGTCGCCGACTGTCGGCCGATCAGCATATACGATGTTGCCCACGAAAGAGATCGGTACCGCAGTGCTGCATACTCGTCGTGCATCTCCTCGGTCCGTGCATCGTTGTCCCCCGGACGTCCGCCCTTTGCTTCGACTCTCAATCTGTGCTCACCAAAGGATACGGTTGATTCCTCGACGGTTTTGAATCAAGCCGACATGAGTACGTCCTGTGATGTCGAGACAACTGAGGATAGTACTGGGGTACAATCCTTGGCAACGTGCGACGAGCTTTCGAGATGCGAATGGACAGAAGAAGAGTTTCTTCAACTCTTTACTGGTTCGATGACTGTGTAAGTAGTGTAATTCGCATTGTATTTGTGACATTTTATCCCAGAAGTCCGATGAAGATGGCGGTACACAGGGAAGATACGACATTTACCTGGTTATTTGTTAGGATATCCCATCCGCTGATTACTTTCAGTTTATCCGCTTCCCCACCCTCGACGACCAATTTCCTTTCATCGTCGTACCGGGTCATCTGGATCGTGGCCCCCAGCAGCGAGTCGATCCCACTCCCCGCTACACCGCCAATTCCTCCCCACAATATAAGATCTCTAAACGTGGTGAACCAGGCGCTTCTACAAGCGGAATTTTCAAGAATCAGACAGACGCCCATCATGAGACCCATGGTGAGCCCTCCAGCAAATGAGGCCAGTGTACCGCCCACAGAAACACCTCCGTTGGTGCCAGGTGGTACAGCTTTTCCCGACGTGATGAGGCGTGGGGGAGATGAAGATAAAATTCCAAGTTCAGAGGCCAGCGTGTCACCAAGACAGCAAGCAAAATGGCTGCGGTCGCGATTAGTGAACTATTCGGCTTGATTTGTTTAAAATTACCCTAAAGTGGCGAATAACAATGTCCTGCTCCAGCCTTCATTTACGCCGTTGGATAACGGGCACCAGCCACTGTTATATATTTTGCTGGAAACATTCGGTGCACCAAGTGCATCCCAAATCGACGCATGAACGCCTTGCGGGACAAAAAGAACGTTCCACGCGGAGCAGGCGACCACTGCGCTAAACGAGTTGCTTAACACCTGCCATCCGGATCGGTTGCCGTAGTCATGGTATCCCGCCTCCAGCTTCGCTTTCTTCTCTTTGCCATCTGGCGGGGCCAGGTTAGTATTACGCGACGGTACGACGATGAGCGCCGTACATTTTGTAGCGCGACTTCCGAGTAGATAAAAGCCAATGAGGGACACACCCCAAACCTTCAGCCCTAAGCCTTCTCCCGCCGGTCCTCCTGTGCTGCCCGAAATCATTGCAAAGCCCACAAAAAACGCAGTTAGTGCACCGCTGATGCTTAGCGACTTCTTTGAAAGCCCGTGCGCGCCCAACAACAGCGGAAGAAGAACAGAGATCGTGGATACAGCCATCGAGAGCAAGCCCAGCGTTTGAAGATCGGCAAAGTCAAGTTCAAGTCAACGCCGCCGCTTTCCGCATCCTTTTTGATCGGGATTTAGTGGACACCGCCACCAACGGAAGTAGATCCGAGTCTTTCGGAGTCAAACTTATACTGAAGCGGACCCTATACGAATGGGGCATATCGCATGTTGTATCCAGAAATACAGAGACTATTCGTCTGCTCCGCCAAAACTAGAGGGAGCTAGTAGTGGATGGGATTCACTCCACTGAATTCGGTAAACTAAATTCAAGTCGGGTAGATAGCATTGTAGATAGCGGATTAGTAGGTATGCTGAGGAGTAATAACGATACACGAAGAACATAGATATGCCATACACGACGGAAGAGAAACCAGAAAGGTAAGGAACCACAAATAAGAACTTTAAAAGGCGTAAGATGCAAAAAAGAGGAGATACCTAGATATAGAGAAGATAATGTATAATATGAATGTATAAGGAAGTTGCGTGATACATGAAAGCCTGGTTGAATGCGTGAGGACAGCGTAGGTCGAGGTGCGTGGCGTGGTAGGGCGCCGTGCCATAGGGCCGGCGGTGGCCGGCCGGATGTCGAATAAATCATGTGGTGTGCAGACATGTTAGTGCGTTGCGAGTCGGAGAGTCGGCGTGAGTATGCATAATGGAATCCCGGCCATGATTGAGTTCGTGCCTGCGTGCGCGTTCGTCGGCGTCGTAGCTGTGCATCTAGGGGAAGGGGGAGGGCTACGCGTTTTGAAGGATAAGCTTAACGAAGTTGTCGAGGAGGCGCGCACGCTCGTCATCGTCGATGTGCTGCGCCTTGCGCAGGAGGCGCTCGACGCGTGTAACGATTCCCGTCGGGCCGTCGAACGGGATCTCGTGCGCGTCGAAACGGTGCACGTCTGGGCCAAAGCATGAGCAACCTTCTCGTACGACGCTGGGAAGAGGAGCTAACTCACATTTCTTAAAGCTTCGATACCCGTCCTCGTCCAACGCGTTGCGGAACACGTCCGCTATCTCCTTGCCCTGCTTCTCACGCCGGCTGGCGCTGAGGCTGCGTCCGAACGACGACTCGGGCATCACCGCATCCTCGCGCACCTTGCTTGGTGCCCACGCGAGCCCAAGGCCAAGGTCGAGCGAGCGGCCCTTATTGCCTGACCGGTGTCCGGCACTGACGCCTGTGTGCGTCGAACTTGTCGTGCTCGATGTGGAATGACTTGTATTGTGGCCCTTCCCCGATGGGAGCTGTGGCTTCGTCCGCCGTTCCTTTTCCTCCCGCTCCCACTGTCGTTCCCGTTCCCGTTCCCGCTCGCTGTCCATTGACTGCTCGCGTCGTACACCAATCGGCAGCGCCGGCACGGGCGGTTCGAAGGCGAACTTGCCGTGCTGCCGCTCCTTGGCGACGCCAATCGTGCTCTTCGACGACTTACTAAGCCCCAGCCCATTTGTGAGCCTCGTCAACCCCGCGCTGAGCCGCTTTCCCGTGCTGCGTCCCCAACTGCTCGTCCCGCCGGTCTCGTGGCTCTGCGACGCCGCGGTCGACGTCGAGGCGCCTGTGTTGTCGGGCTGCAGCGGCGCGGGCGGTGGGGGAGGTGGTACTACCCGTACGCTGCGCTGGGCCGCCGACGTCGAGGCATAGAGCCGCGCGGCGCCGACTCCCGCCAGTCCCGCCTCTGCCTTGCGCTCTGCTCGCCCATCGACAGACCCTGACGCGCCACGCATTTGGTCCCGTCTGGTCCGTGATGAAACACCCAACGAGCTGGCCGCACCCTTGACCGCACCCGTTCCCCATCCTGGACGCTCAAAGTCGAAGGAGCCGTGCTTGCGTCCAGATGCCGTTCCAACGGTGCTCTTCGCCTTCGTCGCTATTGGCATCGCGGAAACAGTGGTGGGAGTCACAACATTCGTTGTTGATCTGACAGGTCTCCCATCAATTGCGGAGGCACGGGCCGGGCGACCGGGTGCAGTGGAATTCGCAATCTCATTGTTGTCCGTTTCTTCCTCGACACCTTTACCCTTCCATCGATCCTCCTCGATGCCTCCCAGTCGCGGATTCGGCCGGTAAGCACGGTATACGTACGAGGAGTCCGTCGACGACTGGCGGCGGTCCCGTGTCGACACAGAAGACACCGTGGTGGTGGTCGTGGTACTCATCCGCGCAGATATCCCGATCGCCGACTGAGTTGGGCCTGCTCCGGTCGAGATTGCACGCACGCGCGGGGTCGGTGTCGACGCAAGAGGGGAACTGGTGACAGACGCCCGCGGGCTCAGGATGGAGGTTCGCGGATTGCTGATGCTGCTGCGGATCTGCGGCGCGGACGAAGAGCCTATCGCACTCGTCCCTGATATGCGCGCACGCGCCGTGCTTCCGCCAACGGAGCTCATGCTGCTGCTCTGAACTCGTGGTGCGGGTGTTGTTGGCGTTGTTGGCTCTTGCACGCGGGCCATGTTGCCCACCTCGGACATGTATTTTCGACTAGGCTGCTTGGTAGCTGCCTTCGCAATAGCCGGGTCCGCGACCACTGTGGAAGGAGAGATGTGGGCGACAACACCAGGAGAGACGTGGGCTCCTCCGGGCTTTTGAGACGCCGGTGAGTGCTTGAGAGTTGGGATTTTGGAAGCGGTCGGTTTCACCGCTGGTTTCGATGGCTCCGGATTGGAAGAAACTCGCAACCCAGTGCCCACGAAGAACATTTTGGACAGGTTGTCGAGCCTCGACGGCGACGCGGCACCTTGGCCGATTTCTGGTTTGGGTTTCGGCTTTGCGAGTTTTGCGTTGGGCTTGGGGGTCGGGGACGCTGCTGCTGCACGGCGAGGCGACGGGGAGCTCTTTCGGCGCACTGGGGCCGCCGACACTTCTGATGGGGTTGTCGGACGACTGCCAAAGGAGGATTTTCTCGGACTGGGAAGCGGGATGCCAAAGATGTGGAAATTCTTCTTCGGGGTTCCCTGTGTCTGTTTTGGTGCGGATGCAGGCTCCTCTTGAACCGGAGCTATTGGGATGCGCGTTGGGGGGCGTTTGCGGGGGGTAACATTAGTGGGAGTGACTGTGCTGGCGGTATTTGTCGTAGCAGCCGATAAGGGTCGTGACTGGAGAAGGGCAGGTGGCTTGTGGGGGTTCTCGGGAGAGGGATCCTGCAGGCCGGCTTCCACAGGCAACTCTGGAACGTCTGCGGTGACTGCTTCCTCGCCTCCTTTTGATCGTGAGCGAGAGCGTGATCGCGACTGGGTGATAAGATTGAGGATCTATTGGGGACGTAAATACGAGGGCGTCCATGCTCGGACGAGACTGACCCCAGCGTCGGGCTTCGTGGGCCGCGAAGAGCGCGCATTGGCCATGTCGTCGAGTATTTCTTGCTTCACGTAATCGAGGGTGGAATGTCGGCTCTGAGGCCTTGATTCCTGCACTCGAGTCAACACGGAGACAGCAGTGAAAAGGTCGGAGCCTGCGTACGTGGCCAGAGACGCGCCGGGACGACAGGCTGCTTGAGCGGATGAGGGCGGTAAGCTGGAACAGAACGGATCAGGTGTGCCTCGAGGCAGACCGAGAAAAGACGCACATCGAGAGAATGGATCTTGGCGAAAAGGGAGACACTGCGGCGTATGCCCGCTGCCCGTCTTGTATGGTCATCGCCCGAGGCCTCGTCGTCGTCCATCGCGATCCAGCTCCAACCTGGCCCTGACGCGGGTCCACGTGGGGTAATTGAAACACAGCCTCTTCGGGTTTGCAGATGATGCGAAGGGGGAAAAAAGGCGCAGACGCGCTCCGCCTGGCAGTATACGAAGGCATAGGGTTGAATTTCCGTGTAAAAAAACACCCCTATCAGTACACTATTTATGACCGAGAAATTCGATCTGCGATTCAATGGAATGGGTGCTTGCACGTATACCGCAGAATATGGACAGCCTGAACACGGTGCCGATAAATCAGAAGATACAGATATGATACAGATATTTTGTATTCCAGCAAAGAAGAGTTTAAAGGCCATTACCGGTCACGGTACACATCCAAAAAAAAAAAAAGAGTTTAGATCTGTCAGTCACGGTATCACGCTCGCGCCATTCGCAACTCATCCCGATGGCTCAGCAAACTCTCAAGCTGCTCAACGTTGCTCTCAGCCACGACCATGTTCCGTCTACCGCCCCTTGTCCGCATGCGCGCCATGCGCTACTCTTCGTCTGCTCCCCGATTCCCGTGCGTTGAGGCTCACGCAACACGCGAATCCCGTCTCGCATCGGCCCCACGCCCAGTCTCTTCCTCTGGTCCTGAACCTCCATATGCGCGTCCGAATCCCGCATCGTACACCGTGTTTCACTCTCCGGCACCCCTCCCGCTCACCTACCATCTTTCTCCACTTCCCACGTTCGACATAGCCTACGAGACATGGGGCACCCTTTCACCCTCCAGGGACAACGTTATCCTCCTCCATACCGGTTTATCAGCATCTTCTCATGCGGCCTCTACCCTCGCCAACCCTGCGGAGGGTTGGTGGGAAAAATTCATCGGGCCTGGCAGGCCTCTGGACACCAACACCTTCTTCATCGTCTGTACAAACGTTCTCGGCGGCTGCTACGGGTCTACCGGTCCCTCCTCTACCGATCCCGCGACGGGCACCCCGTACGCTACCCGCTTTCCCATATTGTCCATTTTCGACATGGTACGTGCGCAATTCCGTCTGCTCGACCACCTCGGAGTCGAGAAACTCTACGCGAGCGTCGGCTGCAGCATGGGCGCGATGCAGAGCCTGGCCGCGGGCTGGATCCATCCCGAACGCGTGGGCAAGGTTGTCAGCATCAGCGGCACCGCCAGGAGTAGCCCGTCCAGCGTCGCCATGCGTTATGCACAGCGAAGCGGTATGTAGGCCGTTATAAACCCAGTTGCCGTGGACACTTACACCTCGCAGTACTAATGGCTGATCCTAACTGGAATAACGGCTTCTACTACGACGCCATGCCGCCACATACCGGGATGAAGCTCGCTCGCCGTGCGTCGCGTGTTCCATTCTATCCTTCAGCATCCTTAAATTAGGATCAGAAATCGCCACTATAACCTACCGTTCTGGTCCCGAGTGGGACGCCCGCTTTGGCCGCCAGATGCGGCCCCTTCCAGCCGACGCCGACGCCGACGTCCCGCGCGTCCCTGCCCTGTGTCCCGACTTCCTCATCGAGACGTACCTCGACCACCAGGGGGAGCAGTTCTGCCTCAAGTACGACGCCAATTCCCTCATCTACATCTCCAAAGCGATGGACCTCTTCGACATGACGCGGCCAGCGCTGCAGGCGCTGCGCATACCCGAGGCCGGTTTCGACGAGCCCGAGTCTGACGCGGACACAGATTTCCGCCCGCACTCGACCTCGCACTCCAAGTCGCACCCTCCGCCGACAAACCCGCCCGCCCACCTCCCCGCGCTCGCGGAGGGCCTCGCTCCCCTCGCGCACACGCCTACCCTCGTGCTCGGTGTGCAGAGCGATATTCTCTTCACCGTCGAGCAGCAGCGCGAGGTCGTCGACGCACTGCGTATGGCGGGCAATGACCGCGTCGTGTACTATGAGCTTGGGGGCGTCTGGGGGCACGACACGTTCTTGTGAGTCTGCTCTCTATCTGATTGAAAACTTCTCACTCATCATCATATTTACACAGGTTGGATGTACTGAACGTCGGCGGTGCTATACGGGGATTCCTGTCATAATATACGGCGTTAATTTAATTCGGGGGCGTAGCCCAACAACGCTACGCCAGAATGCATTCCTTATCCGGATGCGATTTCTGATGGCATCAGGAATCGGGACACGTGCAGCAAGGGGAGAAGAAATGGACATTCGTATGGAGGTTTCCAAAATTTGGACCTCTGGATCCTAATCCAAGCGTGTTGCTTGACCTAAGTTCATCCACACATCTGGCACAGTCGGAAAAGGATTACCTCGACGAATAGACTCAATGGACAGCCTCGTTCATAGTCGCCGACCACACTTCGGTAGATGCTGATACTAATACATAGTGAATCCATACAGGTGGAAATTCGAGTTGGATTAATCGCAGACTCTTGTTTACCCCTCAATCGAGACTATATCGCTCTCCGAAAATTCCTTCTTCCATCGCCTTGATTTCTGTAACAAATATCAATGTCATAGGATCCAGGGAGGTTAAAATTGGAACTAACGTAGAGCAACATGCTTTGAATGGAACCGGCAGTATGCCAGATTGCCTAGAGTGCCGGGAAGATCAGCAGAGAGAGGCGCTCCTGGAGATTTGACCTACCCATCATATACCACAAGCCAGGAATTCCTGGAACCAACCGATGATCAATTCACCTTCGGCGAAAGGCTACCCCGAAACGCACCTAGATCTCGCCAGCATCCTTTGATTTCTCCCTCAGCATCTAGGCCCCAAATCGGCTTAACTCTATGGGTTAATTCATCACCGCACACTCGTTGTATATTCTCCCGGACATCGCCGACACTGGAAAAGAGATTGGCAGTTGCTTAAACTGGGCAGTAGATCCCAAGTTACCCCGTCGCAAACACTACAACATCCGCAGGAAGTTCACTCCCGTTCTTGAATTTGAGACCATCGGCGGTGAAGCGTTCAATCGGACTATCGTTTTTGAGCTTGATCTTTCCGTCCACGATCATCTGACTTGTGCCAACGTCTGACAAAGTTAACACTACCTGGTCCAATCAGTCGGATGCCGGTGCTCACCAAGATAATACCCTCCTGCACTTTCCCAAACCGCTAAAGAAAATCCCGCGTTTTTGTAGCCCAAATCAAGCCTGAAGCCACGTTTTCGCAAGCCATCTAAGAGATCCCTGGAAAAATCTCAGTGGCTGGTCGATACATGCAGCGGTTTGATACGAACTTGTCTGCCTCAGCGATATCTAGCGTCTTCCGTGGCGCTAGCAACTCTGTGAGGCGGTTAGGATACGACGCATTGAGGCGGTCCGCTATATCTGTGGGCGGTGCGTTCTCGGAATACACGCCGTCCATCAAAATTCGAAAGCCGTTCTTCGTCGTCATCACATAGGTCGAGCCGCGTTGAAACATAGTGACGTCTGAGGGTCCATTTAGATTTGGGTCAATCAAATGGCATATATACCGACCAACTCCGTGTTCGTAATAGTCCGCGCAGATGTCGTGCGCTGTTACAGTGGTCAAGTGAAAGTGAAAGGACACGGAAGACTAGTAGATACCTGATGTACACGCTCCAATCACGACGACTTTTTTCCCTTGATGGTCAGTAGCCTTCTTATGTTGGGAGCTATGGAGGATTTGGCCTTTGAACTCGTCCTGTGGAAAGTCATATCGAACAGCACCAGCAAAAGTACGAGGGAGACGCATACCATGCCAGGATAAGTTGGCAGGTTTCCACGATAGCTACCGAATCCGGTAGCAAAAACAAGGTGCTTGACTGCAAAGGTCCGAATCCCCCCTTGACTGTTCCTCACGGTTACTTGCCACATCCCGGAAGCGTCGGGAGTAGCTGCTGTGACTTCGTACGATGTCCACACAGGAACCTCGAGTGCTTCTGCGTAATGTTCTAGCCAGTTTGCGAGCTAGGAATATCTATGAGCCATCGCTTCTCATTCGATGAGGATCGAAGGATTTTGCCTTTAATGCTGGTGTATACAATGGCCATGTGGCGGGAAAAGGCAGATACGGAAAATGGTCATAATCTACGGGGCGGAGTAAGGACCACCAAACTGCTGAGGATACATTCTAAACTTACAAACAGGATCATGCAGACAGAGTGCGTCATATCGATTCCTCCAGTTATCGCCGATCCTCCCATTTTTTTCGACGACGAGCGCAGATACGTTTAGGCATCTAAGACGGGCAGCAAGTTCTAAACCACTCTGGCCTCCGCCTACAATAAGGACCGTTGGATTGCCAGTCTCGAAAGCGGAAGAGCGGCGCCGTGCTTCTTCCCATTTACCATGATTTGGTGCCCAATCACGTAAAGGTCCAATCTTCCATGTCAAAATTTTCATATGGTGCCATGAATGTAACAAGATAACGGACCTTCTCTGGAAAACCTTTGAGATCCTCTAGATTGGTGAATAAACAGTGCGCTTTCCAGTCTCCTTCTTTTTGTGGGATGAGCCGAAATACTCCGGAGGCCAGGCCAATATTCGTCTCGAAGCCGAACATGGCCTCAATCCAGACGAGATCCGCATAAGGTCGCTTCAGGTGCAAGTATTCGTCCTTCAGCTCGAATGCGGACATCTGGGCTGCCGCGAGGCGATCAGTGAGGAATGCTTGGAGGGTCTCTCCTTGAAAAGTACGAAAGTCCCAAGTCAGAGACAGGATGTCTCTCCACATCGCCCCTTCCGCAAAGAGGGCAGACACTTTCTCGGTATTTCCATTGGCAGCGTTGGTGGAGAATGAGTCGAACCATTCTGTGGCGATCTTTTTGTGGTCCACTTCAGGAGGAACTGTTACCCTCAACCTGTCGAGAGTTGGCAAGGAATAGGCAGGAAGGCTCATCGCAAGAAATTCAGGATTGAGTAGCAGTGGGGGCTAGAGAGAAGGGTTTCGCATCATGGGATTATAACTCAACCATAGGTCAAGTGACTTCTAGCTTCTTTCTAACTTTGAATCCCTTGCTAAGATGCTCCTCCGGTGATATCGCGTCGGGAAGAATCACTAAATGAGACCAACGTACCGGTGCAAGGCTCCGGGATTCAAAGGGGTTGTGCGACGCTTAAAGGCTTTCATCGAAGTTGGAAAACGAGAGCAGCTAAATGTCAGTGAGAGCGCAACCGACTAACGTCAGGTCCTCGGGACGCGTTCTAGAGTGAACTAGGGCAAGAACCAGGGAACTCGAGTTGGGAGAACTTGGATCCAATCGCCGCGTCGGCGTCGCGTCAACGTTAACAATGAATAGAGTCAATCGACAAGGCTTCTCGAGTAGTCGATGTGCGGCACTCCGTCGATTTCAGACCAAACGACTCTGAAAAGAAGCGTCACTGGTATAAAATCGTGGAACACTGCGTGCAGTTTGTGTCAAAGTTCGAAGAGCGAAAATATTTGGCAATCGCCCGTAAACCAAACAACGCGTCTCTTGAGCACCATGGATGTTGACACTAGTTCAGGCTTTTCTTCCAGCCAAAACGCTTCTCCCTCCAGTGAAGCTAGAACGACACGCTCCTCCACCGCTTCCAGCCGAAACCTCGAGTTCGATCCCGAGAATACCGCCTCTCTTGCTCAAAAACTACACGAATCTCTACGAGGTAAGTACTTTTATTGCTCATTTTAGGTGAAACATTTAACTAAGAGATATCGACGAATCCCTGAAAGCTTTCACCAAGTCTAAAAACAAGAACGTGTCGATTCCTCTGCTCGATTTTGAGGACATCGTTTCCAGGGCTCAGCAAGTTGCCCGCCTAACCTCCTCAGCCTCTGCGCGTAGATCCAGAGAAAACGAACTGTCTCTCCAGATCTCAGAGATGTCTCGCACATTATCTAGCCAAATCAACAACCTCGAATCCCACTTGGGAATGACCCCGCATATTTTACCCCCCATTCAACCCAGTGGCACTACCTATATTGTTGACGGCACTCGCCACAGCTCCCTGTATCTGGCGGACGGCAATCTAGTCGTGGTTGCTCCAATCTCAGATGGTGGTGGAACGGCCATTTTCCGTGTTCATCAGTCCATGCTTTCGCGCCAGTCCCCCGTCTTCGCGTCCATGTTCACTCTACCTCACCCCGACGCAAATCCCGACATGTACGATGGCGCGCCTTTTGTACGCATGCCCGACGACTCCAAGGACATCGAGAGCCTGTTCAAAGTCCTCTACAATCCCTCGTATGTCCTTCTATATATTCTCGCGTCCGATTTTCATTCCATGCCTTCAGTGAACTTCCATACAAGCGACTCGATCCACTCACCCCGATCAGGGTTCGCAGGACACTCGCGATGGCTACTAAGTATGAGATGGAGTCTCTCAGAGATCGCATCATCTCCCAATTGGAGGCCGACTGGCCCACGTCACTTCCAGAGTGGGATCGTCTTGAGACAGAGATCCGTGGGATGGAGAAAGAGCTCAAGTCCAGCGACGCGCATACGGTCGATGATCTCTATCTTGACGAAAGACTCCCGGAACCCGTCACGGCCATTCGGCTTGCAAGGGATTTCGGAATCCCCAAGATTTTACCCTCGACTTTCTACCATCTCTCCCGCCTCAGCACCGAGGACGACTGGTTAAGTTACCGTCAAAACCGCGTCAACCTTGGCGTCAATCGTACAGCTCGATGGGACCTTCTCCATGCAGATGACTACAAGTTGTTGTTGAAACTCCGAGAGGCGATTCAAGAGTGTGTTGACCTATGCTCCAAACCCAGCAAATCATGCTTAACGCCCGACACATGCGCAAATTGGTGGCGTCGAACGAACCTTTCTTGGGGCTTCGTTGTAAACGACCCGCTAGATGAAATGAGGAAGTTTGTCGCAGCACGGCCCGCGCATTCGATATGCAGAGTATGTTGGACTGATACGACAGATGCAATCGAAGAGTGCAGAAGCAATATGTGGGACAATATCTGCAAGTGTGTTGAAGAATATACCAACGGTTGAAGCATCATCCTTCCTCTTTCTCGCTACTCGCTTACTTGTTTTTTCTTGGACGGACTAACAGACAACGCATAATTCACTAAATACAGACATCCCACTATATAGTATTCATTCCGAGCTAAATATATTGTCCTCTGGCAAGATGCTGCGTCTCTGCCCTAATGTAGACTCTCCAGAGATGCCTCGCATGGATCGTTTCGGGGGCGTGTTCAGCTTGAAATTGCTGGCGGCCAATTGAGCATCCAGTTCATTTGGTCTAGGACGGGGAGAACGCGGGGGAGTGAGGGTACTGTATCGCGAAGGGGAAGGTAATGGTTGAAGGAGCGGGGATCGCGGAGGCATCGGGGAGGGGGAGTGGGGGGCGAGAATCCCTTCCGAGGTGAGGGTGCGCGTGGGTCTAAGGCGCATCGGCAGAATAGAGCGCAGAAGGGAAACACGGTTTTGAGTGTACTTCAAAGCGTCTCCGGGAGCGCCTTCGGGGGCTGGGGGCCGAACAAGTCAAGCAAAGCCATGAAAGACGACAAGCCGGACTTACGGGCACCAGTCGTAACCGGAAGAGCGTTATCGTTCGCACTTAGGCTTAGGAATAAGAACAGAGGGGCCGCCCAGACGCAGATCCCGAAGAAAGTGGCGATTTCGGTGAAGCCTGGGATACCTTTTGGAGGTGGAGCGCCGCGGAATGAACGACTATGTCTCGCATCCTGTGAGATTCGGGCAAAGTGGAAGAACCAGAGAAAGTGGTCGGCGATGACCAATATACAAGAGCCAATAAATGACGGCGACGTGAGGGAGATGAGGGGCCAGGTCTGGGAGAAGTTTTGCAAGTAGATTACGTGGCAGCCAGCGGAGAACGCTATATGGGAGAGCGGTAGAGATTCTGAAAGATATAGTACTCCGTGAAGAACAATTATGGCCTGTGGAAACATTAACCGACGTGTAGAACCAGAACTATGTTCGCATACATATATGCCTCTTTGCCCTATCGATTTTGCGAGGCGGGAATGCTCTTCAATCAACTCTGACACATATAGAAGGCCGCTTGCTGCAAAAGGTCGTTTAGAGTCAACTCGCCCCAATGACGGACCAACCTAAAGAAAGTGTGACAAAAGCGAAAGCTACCACGACTGCGCCATAGCTGGATGGAGGTTGAGATTATCCATGTCGACAACGCTAAACAGTACTCACCTGAGATAATATAATAGGCCCATAGATTTGCGACGGTAAACACGTCTTCCAGTGGTCGAGTTTTCGGACAAGTCCGAGTCGCGTATACCACGTCACGCGCACATGTCCCAATTCGGACCAGTGACGTCCATCGCGCAGCCCCGTAACCTTTCCTCCTTCCGCCATGAGCAATCTTGAGAGCAAGTCCCAAATATTGTGTCCCAAATCATCGTGAACTGACCTTCTTAATATCTAGAAACACTTTTCCAGCTCAAGGTCTCTTCCCTGTCCTTCAAAGACAATGCCAATCATGTTTACAATTTGCGTAGTTCACGGCGAAAACTCTAAGTCGCCAGGCGAAGAAGGCGCAAAAGGACGAGAACTCCGAAAAGTCTCGTTTGAAGAAGGTCGGACTATGCAGCGGTCCAGGTCGATCGACGCCACTAACGCCCTTATCCAGGCATTGCAGCAGGGCAACAACGATGGAGCCCGGATATACGCCTCCAATGCCATCCGGAAGAAGAGCGAAGCTTTGAATCTTCTACGGTTATCCAGCAGGATTGACGCTGTGGCCAGCCGTGTGGAGACTGCGGTTACGATGCGGCAAGTGACGGGTAATATGACCTCGGTGGTGCGCGGAATGGATAAGGCCATGGAAGGCATGAACCTGGAGCGGGTGCGTGCTGTATCTATCTACCATTATTTCTGTCTAACCCGACCCAGATATCCATGGTCATGGACAAATTCGAGTCGCAGTTTGCAGATCTGGATGTACAAACCTCATACATGGAGGACGCCATGGGATCGACGACCGCTGTCTCCACACCGCAAGACCAAATCGACCAGCTCTTGCGACAGACAGCTGAAGAAGCTGACATCGAACTGCAGCATGACCTCGCAGCGAAGGACTTGAACGCTGTGCCGGATTTAGCACCACGAGATAAGATCGGGGAGGAAGATGCAAAACTTGCCGACCGATTGAGGGCGCTGCGGCCTGCGACATAGGATGTATACTGCGGACAATGTATTTTATATTGGAACACAAGTGGGTTTATCGCTATGGTCGCCGGGCCGACGGTCCAACAACCGCGCGTCGCTGCCTTTCCTCCCCTTCATAATTTCATTGGCCATCGACGGTCTGGCTGCTGAAATGCGACAAATAGAAGACACTGCCAATGCGAGCGCTGACAGGTGCAAGGCTGTTAAACGAAACGTCCTTTAGGACTTGAAACGAAGTGTACTCCATGTCAAGCGAATTTTCCGAAAATGCAACCTATGTACTAGCTGTTCAGCCAATGTTCTGCTAGGCGTATCTTCCGCATCGCACAGCACAGATTGCAAGGAAAGATAAAAGGCATCGTGGTCTGATACCCGAAAATAAGCCGGAAGCATCAGGCAGATAGATTCTGATACAGGATCGACGCATGTATCGCGTACAAGATCGACACATGTGTCTCACGCAGGACTTTGAGCGGGATGAGTGGCGAGTAAACATTTGGATGAAATTCCGAGTAATCGTACCCAGCGAGCAAGTACATAGCGAAGGTGATCGGGTTGTATGTCCGATCGTAACCTGTCTCTTCGCGACCACGTCTCGAATGGTGCCTGCCTCAGCCTGTGTTCGTAGACAAGGTGGGAATGCAGCAAACCATCATCCTAACCTGTGGCAGTGAAGTAGACTTTCTTCCTTCCGGCCTTGTCCCCCCGCTTCCGCTTCACCCTCTTTTATGTTATGCAACTCCACCTGCTTCCTATTGGATTACTACTCGCACTGGTAGTCTCAGTGGACGCCCAGGCCGCCCCACAAGTGTGTCCACCATTCCCCTTATTTTCCTTCCGCTCACCCACCATATTTGGAAGCCGTCGGCCGTGGTGGTTAGTATTCACTCCGAGGCTCGGACAGTGAAAAGTCTTACCTGTATCAGCTAAACAGCGAACATGGCCTGACCCCATGTCAGATGCAAGATAATGCACGAGACGCTTGCCAAAATTCACGAGCGCGAGGTGAGAGAGTACTTTCAAATCTCAAAATGCCTTGACATGCCCACCTTTCTCAACGTAGATGGCGCAGACGATGATGATATGAACCCTCCACGACTAACAACACCTACGGCATGTACCTGGTCCGTCTAAAGTCGGCTGGTTTGCCCAGGACTGATTCATTCGACAGTACCAATGTATACTTCAACCTCTGGAGTGCATGCCTTTACACATCATCGGGGTTGGCGAATGTTACGTTACCTGCCTGTGATTCTGTGGTCCAACAATGCGCGCAGGCGTCCATTAATATCACCATCCAACCCCCACCGTCCCAATCGGAAGGCACGTATCCCTTGTGGGCATATAGTCAACTCCCAGCCTTCAACGACACGTTCGATCTCTCTGCAGCAATTGAAAGTAAGTCTATCCCGCCCATTACACCTCTCGATCAATGACACGAAATTCGCAGCTGCGAGCGGCGCGTCACACCCACATAAATGGGATGTCGTTCAAATTGTACTGCCCATCATTGTGGGAGTGTGTGTAGCAGCTGCATCGGTTGTGGGCTTTTGCGTATATCGTAAGCAGAAGGTTTCAAATCGTCGACAACTCGGACGACCTTGGATGTTAACTGGGAACCGGTCGCGTTTCAATTTCCCCACCATTTCGAGTGCGCACAAAGTTCGCACGTTGGATCGGAGTGGCTCCTGGAGCATCGATGAGCGGCAGGAGGAATTGGATGAATATGAGTTCGTCTCATATCCGGCTTCGCTGCAGGGTTCGCAGGCCAGTGGGCATGTTCGGCTTTCATCAACATCATCACAAAACCCGGCTGGGCCTCCGATGCTTAAAATCCCGAAGAACCAGGCTGTTTCGGCTTGGCCCGGTAAGGCGATATGGAACAGCTCCCTTCAAAGTGCACGGCAGCTACGTGGTTCAATTCCTGGCCCGTGGAGAAGCACAAAACGCGTCCCTGTGCAGAATGTTCCGGGGTACAAGAAATTTCGGGTCGATGCGTCAGACTCAGACTCTCCACTTTCTCAACGTCCGCACGACAGTCTGTTGGGCCATACAGAACGTGGTCAGACTAACCTGCGCAACGAAACCGTGTTCGAGGGAGAGGACGAGGAAGAAAGCGATAGTGATGCAGAGGTGTTACCTCTAATCCCAGAGCAACATTCCCATTCGAACCATGACGCAGAACCACTTTCTGCTTTAGCGATAGTTCGTTCACCGGATCCGGATCCGAACGGTTCTCAACGACCTGTGCGGAGGACACCTCCATCTAGCTCTCCGCCTAGCGCGCCTTTACCGCCACCACCCCAACAAAGGCAAAGACAGGAGATCTCGACGCAAGTGAGTAAACATGACTTGTAGTTGAATTTCTTACCCTGTTGACATCTTGCCAGCGATCTGTGCTGACCTCTCCTCCCTCCCCAAAAACACCAGTGAGTTAAAACCGATTTTTGAACTTGACAAGCAAGTGATCGTCATGCCAGCGATCTCGACCCGCTTTCCCGCCTGCTCCGACATCGCCGCCTCCGCCTCCACCTTCCGTCCAGAGGCGATCTCCCCGGGCTGCTCGACCTGCGCTGCCTGCCGCCCAGTCCAGCGTCTTACCGCCTGTCCCATTACCTGCACTTCCTTCTCCCCCAGTCTCCGCAGGGCGACAGCTTCCGCCTCCCCCTGAAATCCTCCCTCCACCCAGACCCAGACAACGCCCAAGCAGTGGGTCCTCCGTGCGCTCATTGCCCTCTACGCCCACACCACCGTATGATCGGGCCCCTCGCCCCTCGCCGTCCCAACCCGGTGCACCTGAAAGTCCTCTGAACTCCCCACCTTACATCCAGCGGCCATCACAAGACTATTCGCACTCCCCTCCCATTCCCCCACTGTCGCCCGAAAATGAGATTGCTCGCTCGGTGCGAAGGCTCCCGCTTCCTCCAAATTGATTTTTGTCCCTTCGAGCTGGGTATTTGATACATTGTGGCTTGATCGCCGTCGGATTTCTCTCCGCGGGATGATGCCCTCCTCTCGGATCGTCGGAAAATCCGGAAAGCGTTAGCCAGGCCCGGCCTTAATGACGGTCGCAGCTAGTCGCAGCTTCAGTCAATGGCGCCACAGGGTCGCATCGGATTATCCGACACTTCAGTAATTTATATACATCCATCTATTGGACATTTTCATTACGGTTCCACATCGGACCCGCAGAAGTTTCTCGACATCTGATTCTGTGGGACCACGGCTGGCCCATCTGCGAAAGGCATAAGTAACGGTGATGATGATAAGTTGATAATCCATGCGGAAATCGTTGCGTGGGAGGCCGGATTGTGCTTAGAAATTCTGAAACCTAACCACCGCCAGGGTGCTGGCTCTGGTAACCTCCCAATAATACTAACGGGAGTTAGTTTACTGTCTGATACTGTAAAGGCCACCGGACACTACCTTTGAGCCCTGTCCGCTTTTTTCCAAATTTTCCAGCTGATTTACTCTATAAAATCCGCTCACAGGCAAGGCGGACAGAGGTAGGCCCTTTTTTGGCCGCTGATTTACTCTATCCCGGACAGGGTTCAAAGGTAGTGTCCGGGGGCCTTACTGTAACTTGATGATATACCTTGTGGACATCAACGTCATCAACCTTCGCCGACGCTCGCTTTCGCTAACTCTCGCCAACATGACCTCGTCTCGCAACCCGACTTTATCCGAAAGAGGTGATCCTGAAATTCAAACACAAGTCTCACAATAATCAGTATCATTAAATGCGGTTCCGCAGGCCTTGCTTTGCCAGTGCTTTACCTTGTTTGCATAGACATGAGACAAATCCTTGGAGACTAGGAGCCACCAAGCCAGCCGATGCCATGGAATCAATCGGAACCTAACTCCTTTGGTGCAGACCTCGCCAATTGAAATTGCAGCCGGTTCGGAGGAAACATATGATGGTGTTGCGGGGAATAAAACCCGCCACGGGTGCGGCTACGCCCCCGATTCTCCCCTTGTTTTACTGGGATTCGTGCCATGACCATTGACAAGTTCAGTCTTTTCCGTGTAATGTGCGTGTCTTTTGTACCTGCCTGCATTCTTGGGATCCCTAAAGGACGACGTATTGTATGCACAGTTCCTTTTCTTTGGCTGGCGGCGACGTGGTTCAAACCATTCCACGCACGTTCAGGTTGTACAGAAAGCAATGGGTGATCCAAAACTGGAGTGATCGGTGTGTCGATTGCTGACCTTGAGAGGGTAGGTCAACGGCAGCCTTAGCCCTGTGTGCTTCTTCTATGCCATGGCTCGCTAGTGAGTATCTCGCCTCCTTCCCGCTTCAAGCTAATCCGGTCTATCTCTCAGTATGTCTATACTATCGCTAGTCTCCAACGGGGTCGGTTCGTACATCCCGGACGGTCCAATATAACGCATCGTTAAGGCGCTCTTCTTCAGGTTTTTTTGGGACGGGCTTTACGCCCCCATCATGCCAGCGTTTCTATATGCTACCCAATGTAACAGCAAGTGCGTCTTTGTCACTCTTCGATACTTTCCTGGATTAACATTGGTCCCCAGTGCTCGCTGGCATGGCCGTTCAAGTTCTCATCTTTATCCGGTACGTCCTTGTGGTCGAGGTCTGCGCCAACAAGTCTCATGCATGCCGTTCACAGAACATTCGCAATATCAGGGCGCTCAAAACGCGTGTATTTTGGGTTGGGGACGAGTATGCTCTTGTTATTCCCAGTGAGGATGTCCCTCTTCTGATTGCCCTGTTTGCTCACCTCATAAATCAGGTGCAAATGTTCGGAATTGTGTACCACCGGGATGTCAGTTGCGATCCGGAAACTTTGTTTTGATTACATTCTCACATCTCCTTTTTACAGCCGTTTCTTTCAGAGGTTAGGGCACATACACTTCACTCTAAATGCTATTAACACTTCAAGTAGGGATCGTGTGTATTCTCTCGCCGGAACACTAGATATTATCTGACTCATCTCGTAGCTGCAAAGGAAGAGTTCTTCACGCGAACGAGGTGTGTAGTACCCCTTTCCATTACCCTCTCGCGTGTTGATATCCCACTAGCCAGATTGGAACATTGTGTGATTATCACGAACCTTTCGTGTCAAAACAGTTGCCTGACGTTTATATTGGCCTATATGAAGTTATTATAGCGCCCATATGACTTTTGATCTCCTCGCATGTGGGACAGCAACATTTTATTTGGTCTTTTCTTCTCGGATCGGCGGTTCATTGTAAGTTGGCTGACGCGCCCATCCATCCTCATAAGGCTTTATACGTTGCGCAGCAACACCTCGAGATTCGTGGGCCGTGTTCTCCGCAACGGCTTGTTGTATACTTTGGTCGTGTTCCTTGTCAACCTGTACGTCGAGCGCGTACACTATCGAATTGCATGCTTAACTTTTTCCCTAGCTGGGTTAGTTTGGAGTTTGCCGGAGTGTTTACAACGGGGGCAGCGTCGACCCTACCTCTCGCCGTTGTATTGATTGGTACGTGCTCTCTTGCGTAAGCGATTAGCCTCATACTGAACGCTCCATAGCCGTCCAGCATCTCATTCTCAGCACTCAACGTCTGGCTTCGGATGAGGCCATCTTTACAGACGAGTATCGTCAGTCAACTAGTGGAAGCGCTGGAATGAGTGGGCCTCCACGCTTCATCAGCGGGAGCAATACGCAAGACGTGGAGCTTCAGTCGGGCGTCTTTGTGGTTACTGAAACGACGGACGACGGGAAACCCAACTACAGTCCCGCAAAGCAAAAAAGTAACCTTGACGCAGAAAATACGAGCATTGCTTCCACTGGCATGCAAAAGTGATATGACAGGCATGTCCTCTCGTAACCTAATAATCTATTGTATCCCGAAGACCGTGTATTAATAGCTATCATTATTAACTAGGGGCTAGCTGCTGCCGTCTTAAACCAGGTTAGAGATTTACCACCAGAGGCTCTTGGTATCTGGCAGATTTTATCCAACTTCTACGTGCGCTGTGACTGAGAGGTAGTAATTTAGCTTCGGTTCTGGCAGATCCCAGCTAAATTCACAGGTGCTGTGAGGCACTAGTATTTGTTCGGATGTTCGGTTTTGGTTTTTGCACAAGGGACTTTCTATGGAGCAGGACCTTGACACGCAAGGTTATCACCAAGTTTTTGGCATGGACCTGGCAACCTGGATTTCCCTTGGAACGCGATCCCGTGTTCCAGTGGGCGAAGCAAACACGGCAGAGTGCATGCTACTTTAAGTACTCGAGACCTTCAGAGTCCTGGATGGACGATCCTCTTAGACCAGTGAACGGTTTATGATTATCTACGATCGCTCAAAGAGGTCAGACCGACCATAGTAGTGCTGTAGGGCGGTGTCCCGTGTTTTAGGACGAGGCGCGGGTGTTGCGCAGGTGAGGCGGCGGTGTATATATGTTCGCAGCACAGAATTAAGTAAGTAAGTTTAGTGCAGAATTGGAGGGATCAGTTGTGTGTATGCTGTGTACTTTTTCCAGAAGGAAAAAAAACCAATACAAATTAAAGACATGTCAGTTGGCCCAGGAAGGATCGTAGTTGGGCGGTAATGTTTCCTCCTCCGGATCGACAGGGACCCGACCAGCATCCACTTCCTGCCGAGGTAATCGGCTGGATGACGCTGACGCCTCGGCCGGGGCGGGTCCCTTCTCCGGCTTTCCGATATACGGACCTGCCTGGGATGGTGGTCCAGACGATGGCCTGGCCGGTGTCCCGAAACTGGAGCCCGCACCAGAGGCAAACACGCTGGCTGACTCGACGAAATTAGGTCGAGGGATGCCCGGTTCTGAGTAAGGATTGTAGTCGTCCGTCGCGACCAAGGAGTAACGGCCACTGGTTATCCCCATCGCATGATCTCTCAGATCCTGGACGGAGGCAACGGCAGAGCTCGTTGAATATTGTTGGCCATGGTTGAAATATGGTTCGTGAAGGCCTGACGGGTCCCCGAACTGGCTGAGGCTCATAGGGGTCTCGGACTGGGAGGGCAGCGTGCTTCCGGTGCCTTGAGAAACTGTCAATCAAAGGGTGAAAATCATATGGGCGGGAAAAGCTTACGTGCATGGTTTCCAAATGGCGTCACTGCCATTTCATCGAGAGACGACCTCGAAAATTTCCGGGCATTCCGTGATCTGGAAACTCTTTGTTAGGCATATCACATCAACGGCAAACTACCTTTACCTTCGGCGCCAACATAATGCGGCGAATATCATTACAACGGCGACGGCGGCGACGGCGCCAATCTTTAAAGAGCGATCAACGCCACTATTAAGGCCAGAAATATCGCAATCTTACAGCGATGCCCACTGTCTTCCCGGTGCTCGACGGTTTTGAAGATGCCGTATCAGTGGCAGAGGTAGGGGTAGATTTAGAAGTAGAACCACCAGAAGTTGGAGATCCCGAAGCAGAAGATCTGAAATGAATGTGAGAAAGGAATCAATGCGATTGAACCTGTACTATAACTCACTCTGGCGGCAGATTCATCATCACAACCTGTGTTTTGTCAATGAAATTTGAGAACGATTAGATTGGTGCGTACACTGTGGATGTCGGAGTAACTCCCGTCTATCAGGTTCGTCATCTTGACTTGGTAAGTCTGAGTGGGGTCCATCCCCGCCTCAAAAAACACCAAGTTATTGAGGACAAACCATTTGGAGGTCCCGTTGAATATTCGAGCTCCCTGCGACACTCCGGCAGGAGGTTCGATTTCAAAACTGAAGGTTTGGTGATTCCAGTTGGTGGTTCCGTAAACGAACAAAGCAGACCTAATAGATGTCATTTTCATGCGGATCGAATAAGTGGCTAATGACACACGTGTTGGTGCAGGTGAATGAGGTTGTTGCACCAGCGCTGTCTGTATCTATTCGTGTGTAGCCATCGTCTACATGCTGGTTACTGAAGCCAGAACCAGAGGTGGTGAAGAAGGAGTTTGTGGTATCCGTGTTGTTAGGTCCCACCGCCACAGCGGTTTGCGTAGTATTAACGATCTCACTAGCAGAGGATTTGAGGATCCGTATGTTCAAACGGAAAAAAAAAGGAGACGAACCTGGCTGGTATCCCCGTTCGAATGGTAAAAGTAGCATTCGACAGGGATAATGTTTGCGATTGGGTGACTTGCAGCAGTAATGAGTGCTTGGTTGTATCGTTTAGGCCTCCATAAGTGGCCAGAATAGAGCCACTCGGATTGCCGGAAATAGCCTGGCCTCCGTCTAATGTCGTGGTATATGCACCGGCGGTCCCTTGCCCGTAGAGAGTTATTGCAGTGCCGATAAAGTTTATTTGGACGGATGCGCCAGCCAGAGTGGTAAAATGAGACGAAATTCCTTGAGGAATGTTGTTTTGCGTGTGTGTAGGATCGTAAGAACTGTCAGGAGTCCCGCTCCATGCGGACTGCCATGAAGAGGTGGAGATACCTTCGCGATCGGGGGTATAAATCCAAGCTGGTGACTGGTCGGTGACCGATATGTTGAGGGCGGAGGACATGATGGCCGCACGAAGAGAGATGCGGAGATACGCGAATCGAACCGCCTAATATCTTTGACCTCAGCGCTCAGCAACCAGGCTGTCCATGTCAATAATTTATGTAGTTTTTGTGTTTCAGGTTGGATGGAGGCAGACCGTGAGAGTTGTTGGGACCCGGCCCGCCCTGGGCAATTACATCAGCAGTATCGATCGACCATTCCTGGCTTTCCATGTACCTCTATCTTGCCAGTAACCCTCGTCGCGTCTTGTACCTCGTCTCTACTGAGCATCGTCGCGTCCTTGCCTTCCGTCAAAGCGAATCGAACCCGGCGCAGGCCGTCGTCGAATTCGTACCCCAGACCGAGGTTGACCTTTTAAATGTCATTCGATTGACTACGCGGGTCGTAAAGGGCTGTCTCGGACTCATCTCTATTGAAAAGGGTCCGTGCCATACGGATCCCATCCATTCCGGTGTTGACGCCCAGGCAGATTTGTTTCTTGCCGTGGTGACCAGTGCCACAGAAGTCGGAAATACTAGACCCAATGCCGCCTCCTATTCGGAATCAGTTGCAAGAATCCATGAAGTTTGTTTCTACAGTTTGACTTCCTCAACATGGGACGATCTCCCTGCAGAGACGTTGGCCAGCCCTGAAACGGTTGATGCCATGATGATGCGAGAAAACTACGGCCAGCCCGCTGGCACCCCGGTCTTTGAGCACCCGTGTATGCCATTGACCAAGATCCTATCCTCTGGCTCGTTCTACTATGCCATGGATTCTACGTGGGATCTATCGACCAGGCTCGCAGTACGTCTTTCAAGGGACAAGCATGCGACCT
Source organism: Mycena galericulata (assembly GCA_029289565.1). Classification (NCBI taxonomy): domain Eukaryota; kingdom Fungi; phylum Basidiomycota; class Agaricomycetes; order Agaricales; family Mycenaceae; genus Mycena; species Mycena galericulata. Next base: position 44,099 of record JARKIA010000449.1, read on the forward strand.
GGGATCTCGGGACCTTCGATGAAAGATTCATCTGGAACGCATTTCTAATACGTAGTCTCCTTGAATTTAGAGAGAGGTTAGACGCTTCGGAAAGGGACGAATTTGATACCTGTCAGTTCATTGTATGCCAAGTAACGTCCTCTTATTGCATCTTTTGCTCATGGCCTTGCAGGTCTTGGCCATTCAAGGGTATGTCGGAGCGTTCACCATGGCGTTGCCAGCCCCCCCACTGGATGGATCACCTACCATCGCCACTCTCTCTCTCATATCTCGACTCGGCTGGAAAAGAGCTGGAACGCGGTTTAATTCGCGAGGCGTAGATGATGACGGAAATACGGCTAATTTCGTCGAGGTCCGTCCGTTCTTGATCTACAACTTTCAATTTACTGAGTTGAGTTGCGTAGACTGAAACTATATTCACCACCGACCAACACTGTGTGAGCTATGTGCAAGTCCGTGGAAGCGTTCCATGTAGGTCGCCGGACTCATAAGATGTCTGGGATTTGAACCATTCACATACAGTATTCTGGGAGCAGCAAGGCCTACAGACCTTTGGTCATCGCATACAAATCACGCGTCCGACCTCGTCTCAGCCAGCTTTCAACCAACATTTCGCCCAGCTTTTGGAGGAGTATGGTTCAGTACAGTGCGTTATCCTGTTTTCTTAATTCGATTATTTCTAATCGTCATAAACCTTATCTTCCAGTGCCATCAACTTGTTAGGCACGAAAGAAAATGAGGCCTCCCTGACAAACGCGTATGGCCGACATCTTTCGATTGCGCGCGGGGCCCTCGGAGACGACCTCTTCATTACCCATTTCGACTTCCACAACGCTGTCCGAGTTGGAGGTCACGATAGCGTGATCAGAGATCTCAGGTTTCTATTTTCAAGCCGAAATCTCACCCCATCACTGACTAAAAGCAACCAGACGTCTCGACTCCATCTCTGGTCATGTCGATCAATACGGGTTCACGATGTGCGATGCGAATTCGGACGACATAGTCACCGAACAGAAGGGAATTTTCCGAACAAACTGCTTAGATTGGTATGCAGCCTTTTTCCTTGTGGCGTACGTATGTTCTCAATGCTACGATCAGTTTGGACCGCACCAATTTCGTGCAAGATATTGTCTCCCGGACGACTCTGGAGCAGTACATCATGCTGGTCCGGCGAGAATGGATACATTCTAATTCGCTATGGACGCATCACCGTGAACTATGGGCTGAAAATGGCGATGCGCTATCTAGAATATACGCTGGCACCGGCGCGTTGAACACTAGTTTCACGAGAAGTGGAAAGCGCACGTTGGCTGGTATGTATCATCATGAATACTTTACCGATAGTTAAATGGGTACAGGTGTTCTGTCGGACGCCACCAAAAGCGTTTCAAGAGCCTACATCAACAATTTCCAAGATAAAGGCAAGCAGACTGCAATTGATATGTTCTTGGTAAGCGGATACCATAGTTGTGTATACGGTTCTCAATCTTTCCCAGGGAAATATGAGCAATCAGCGATCGGTGACGATCTTTGATCCAATCCACGACTCTGTACGAATCGCATTAGAAAATCGGTCCGCTGGAGTTTCTTCGAACTCGCTGGATGCTCTTGACGTTCATTTTCCAGCATGCACGAATATTCCTCTACAAAACAATCCACAGTTTTTGTAGGGACCTGGAATCTAAACGGCAGAGTGCGTTGCTTTGAATCAGCCCGACCTATGCTTATAGCGTCAATATCTCAGCCGCCCTCCGAACCCCTCTTACCCTGGTTATTTCCCAGAGATAGTACGTCATCGGCCTCAAAATGATGTTGTATTTTGCTCAATCAATCTTAGGTGCTGAGTATGGGTCCTTTTGTATCGACAGGCTTCGAAAGTTTGATTTCTCACAAGACCCGATATGTTTGTTCTGGGATTCCAAGAGATTGTTCCTTTGACGGCGCAACAAATCGTCCAGACAGATCCTGAGAAACGGTTCGATGTTTCGCCAAGCGTCTTCCCAGATATTTCTAACACTTATACGTGCAGTCGAATATGGGAAGGTCGAATATTAGATACCCTCGACCGCCGTCCCAACAAGAAGTCAACCTATGTTCTGCTTCGGAGCGAACAAGTGCGTTCTTTCTCACACCTTTGACAGCGTCTTTAAACAACCATCAGTTAGTTGGCACCGCTTTGCTGGTCTTGGTGAAATCGGAATTGACACCGGCGATGCGAAATGTTGAAGCAGCTTCGCGCAAAGTTCGTCGTTGCGTGATGGTGTCTTTTTAGCTCTAATGAGTTCGCAGACCGGGTTACGCGGGATGTCCGGCAACAAAGGCGCCGTCGGCGTGCGGCTCGACTATCACGATACAAGCTTTTGCTTCCTTACGGCGCACCTTGCCGCGGGACACACCAATGTGGAGGAACGTAACATGGATTACCGCACGATAGTCAATGGGCTGCACTTCCAGAAAGGAAAAAATATCGCGAGCCATGAGTACGATCCACGAGCCCTCCCGCCTCCGCTCATGCTGAATTTGATGTTCCAGCAACGTCATCTGGCTCGCGGACACCAATTACCGGATCGACTTCGACAATGACACTGTGCGGTCGTTGGCAGCATCCGACGACTTTGATTCACTCCTCGCCGGCGACCAAGTTCGCTTTTCTTTCCCGCTTTTATAGGCGCCTTTTGACGAGATTTTGTAATAGTTGCGCCAAGCAATCGACAGCGGGGCCGCGTTTCCGGGGTACGAGGAGGGCCCTCTGCTGTTCCGACCGACGTACCGCTACGACCTGGGCACGGACAATTACGACACAAGCGAGAAGATGCGAATACCGGCCTGGACAGGTAGGCCTTTGCCCGCGCTGGTGCCCGGGAGCTCGGCTCATCATACGCCCTCTAGATCGAATATTATACCGTTCGCGAGTTGAGTCCCTTGACCTTGCGGTGTATTCGCGGGCAGAGCTGAAAGGGTCGGACCACAAACCCGGTAGGTATCCTTGCACCAAGACAACCAAGTGCTCATCCACCTTGACAGTCTTTGCTATCTTCCGCGCAGCAGTACGCACCATAGATGTAGCGAAGCGCACGGCATTGTCGCAGCTGCTCCTGCAGAGCGTGATCACCACGGCGCCTGGAGAAAAGCTCGACGACAAGCTCGCCGCGCTGGCGCTCCCAACGACTTTCGGGGACCGTACGCGTTCATACACCCACATTTTTTTTTGGCACTACCCGCTGACATAAGCTGATTGATGTAGTGCCGCCTCCGAGCTCGGACGAAGCAGCTTGGTGGAACGGGCCCAACTACCCCAACGGCGCCATCCCCGCGTTGGAAATCCGGGAGCTACGGCCCGGCGCGACGAACCCCTTCGACTCACCCTACGAGTCGCCGCTGTCCTCATCTTCGTCCTCCGACGAGGAACTTTACACGGACGCACTGACGCTGCAGACGCCCATCTCCCCTGTCAAAACTGTTGCCGCACGAAAACCGCCGCCTCCGCCACCTCCACCGCGAAAAAAGCCGACCGACTAACGGCCGCCTTCTTAGACCGAAGCAGTATATTCTATCTTAGTAGACGCACATATTGTATGTAATTCGCTCGCCCACCGCAGCATAGATAGTACAAGACAGAGGGGCACAAAAGGAGAAGAGGGCTAGATGATACCCTGCTTTTTGAGGTCCTCGTAGGTCTTGCGGTTGTACACGTTGCCCTCGTCGTCCTCGAGCTCCTCCATCGTTTCCTGCTCGAAGATCTCGTGTCGGCCCTCTTGCTTCAGCTTTTCGGCCACTGTTGGCGAGTGAGCGTCGTGCTAAGAAAAGTGGAAATCAGGACGTACACGAAAGGGCATCCTCGATCCGTGTAATCTCATGGAAGTGCTTCGTGTTCGGGAGGCCAAGTGCGCGCATCCCAAACGCATGCCGCGATTCCTGCACGCGAATGAGCAACGTATAAAATAAGCAAAGTGGAGCGCACCTGGAAATGTCGGTCAAAGTTCTTCCGGCCCATGTACACTTGGTCCGAGCAAATCTCGCAGCGGTACTCGACACCGAGGCCATGCAGCTTGTAAAGCCAATACGGAATAGGCTTGCCGTCCCAGCCCAGTGGTAGCTTGAGGGGATTGTAGATGCGCTCTTCTTCCTCCTCCTCCTCCTCTGCAGGCCCGTCACCGGTGGGGTTCGCGGGCGGCGCCGGCGGCTTCGCCTGGTCGAGCAGTTCCTGCTCGCGCTCACGGGCGGTGAGCGAGAAGCGCCGCTCGACGTTCGACTTGGTCTCGTTGAGCGTCGGGACGAGCGATGCGAGGAGGGCGGTCGTGAGATACGTTAGGTGCGCAGCGTTGCGGAGGCGGAGTTTCAAGGCGGACTGGGCGGCTGATGAAGTTGCTGCAGGGGCGGAATGCGTCCCATTGGGGTTTGCAGCGGCGCTCGGTTCGCCTGAGGCAGCCTGCTTGGCCTCTGCCTTGATGTGTTTTTTCGAGGTTAGGTGGGCGTCGTAGACGGTTTGCTTCGAGTAGTTCTTTTGGCCTTAATGGGCATTTTAATGAGCAAGGTAAAGAGACAAGGGAGTTGGAGTACTTACATGCAGAACACCAGATACCACTGCTCTCTTTGCCGTTCGCTGGCGCCTTTAGCACAATCTCTTCCCATCCCTTGATCTCCCCCTTCTCCCACTTGTCGTCAAATTCCAGCTCTGCCTCTCGCTGCTGCGTGTCGATGTCGACCAAGGGCATGGTCCGCTTGGCAAACGACAGCAGGTAAGTGTGGAGGTTTTTTATGTATCTGCGGCGAGTTGTAGACACTGCACATCTGGAGAAGGTACGGGCACATACACTTCATAGTCTTTTGAAAAGCGTGTCTCCTTTTGCAGATCGCGGTGGACAAGGCCGGACTGGGCAAGGAGGAGGAGGTCAAGGTACTGGAGGTAGCCAGGACGCTTGCCAATGTTTTTCAGGTTGTTGAACGCGGTATGGTTCGCATAGAGATCGACATATTTGCCGTACGCCTCTTCACCGGAGAACATGAGGGATACAGCTGAAAGAAAGATGTGAAGCAGACGCGGGATAATGATAGTGTAACGCACGGTCCTCGACCTCGGCTTCATCGTCTGCCCCCTCGAGGAGGACCGCCAGCTCGAGATCAAACCCTCCTGGGACAGAATCAGGGTACTTGGCGTGGTGCTCTTGGATTTTGACCAACCGCGCGTAAAACTCGGAGAGATCGTTCTGCTGGGCGGGGGCTGAGAGGAGGTCAATTTCGGCACGCCTGCGGTCGTTGTCGTCGTAGATGCTGTCCAGAGAAATTACGCGGGAGGATATGCGGTCGAGGATCTGTGCTGCCTTGTGCTCTGTCTGGAGCCTGAGGTCATGGGATGGGGTATTGCGGGAGAGGAGAGTATACAGTGCCCGCTCGAAGCGCTCGATTTCTTCGTGCGTCTGGCGCTGGACCTCGATGACACTGTCCATCGTAGTCGTCCACTTGAAGTGCAAGAGCGGAGTTTGAAACACTTGTGACTTTTGACTCCCATGGCTGGAATAAACGCTGGAGACGAGGTGCCTTTTATCTCCCTCTTCAATACTCCCAATACTCACCTTTTATTCCAGAAACTCGTCTTCGAGTCCTCCGAGGCCGTGTCTGTCGTCTCCACATTCGACGACCTCGGCCTCAAGGAGGATCTCGTTCGCGGCATATACGCATACAGTACCTCTTTTTTCCCACTCTTCATACCTCCCAGATGCTTATGTAGCACCCCCAGACTTTGAAAAGCCCTCCGCCATCCAGCAGCGTGCCATATTGCCCATAACACAGGGCAGGGATGTCATCGCGCAGGCCCAGTCCGGTACCGGTAAAACCGCGACATTCTCCATCTCTATCCTCCAGTCCATCGATGTCACCGTCCGCGAGACCCAGGCCCTCGTCCTCTCGCCCACCCGCGAGCTCGCGACCCAGATCCAGTCCGTGGTGCTGGCCCTTGGCGACTACATGAACGTCCAGTGTCACGCGTGCATCGGCGGGACTTCCATCGGCGAGGACATCCGCAAGCTCGAGTACGGCCAGCACGTCGTGTCGGGTACCCCTGGGCGCGTCTTCGACATGATACGGCGGCGGAGCCTCCGCACCCGGAATATCAAGATGTTGGTTTTGGACGAGGCGGATGAGCTCCTCAACAAGGGGTTCAAGGACCAGATATACGATGTGTATCGCTACCTGCCGCCCGCGACGCAGGTCGTGCTCCTCAGCGCGACCCTGCCTTACGACGTGCTAGAGATGACGACAAAATTCATGACAGATCCTATCCGCATCCTCGTCAAGCGTGATGAGTTGACCTTAGAAGGGATCAAGCAGTTCTTCGTGGCTGTGGAAAAAGAGGACTGGAAATTCGACACTCTTTGCGATCTCTACGACACCCTCACCATTACACAAGCCGTCATTTTTTGCAACACTCGGCGCAAGGTGCGCCCCCTTTACCCTGTGGGTTAAGCATATTAAGTGACTCGCCTAGGTCGACTGGCTGACAGAAAAAATGCGCGCATCTAACTTTACCGTCTCGTCCATGCACGGCGAAATGGCTCAGAAAGAGCGCGACGCGATCATGGCCGAGTTCCGTGGTGGAACTTCGTATGTCTTCGTTTTTTGGGATTCTGTTATACTCAAATTTGGTAGACGGGTCCTGATCACGACCGACGTGTGGGCGCGGGGCATTGACGTCCAGCAAGTCTCGTTGGTCATCAACTACGATCTGCCGGCGTATGCTTCATCCATTTCCTTCTTCGTCCCTGCTAATCTGAATTTCAGAAATCGTGAAAATTACATTCACCGTATCGGTCGGTCTGGTCGTTTTGGACGCAAGGGTGTCGCGATTAACGTATGTAACGTGTTGTCTCATCTTGAGCATTCACTCATGTACCGCTAAGTTCGTAACGGTCGACGACGTCCGTATTTTGCGCGATATTGGTATGTGTTTTCTATCCAAGCCACGGGAACGAGTTTTTAAATCTCTCCCTAGAACAATTCTACAGCACCCAAATTGTACGCCCAATTCTTTTTCCCAGCCTTCATTTCAGTCTGATTCCCCTTAGGATGAAATGCCTGTCAATGCCGCAGAGCTGATTTGAGCACGAGAAGACGTGTCGTCGCATTCTAATTCGTTTTGGCTCATTTCATTGCTGTGTATCTCTCTTATGAGAATGTATCAACTACCCTACCGAATATACTTAGTTTATGAGGTAGTTTTGACTTGTTTGAATTCAAGACTCATCTGAAAAGTTTCCCAAAATTACGTTGAACGCGAATTTGCGTCCGCGCCCGTCCCCCGTGCCTCTGTAGTTGGCGCCATCGCGATGAACATCGCCCACAGTATCCCGTCCACTGTTTCGGGCATCTCCTTCTCGTTCCTCACTGGAGAGGACGTCCGCCGCATCTCCGTCAAACAAATTGTTAATGTGAACCTCCTTGACGACCTCAACCGACCTAGCATTGGTGGCTTGTATGACCCCGCGCTCGGCCCCACGGAACGGCAAGATATGTGCGTGTATCCTTATTTTATCACGTTCTCTCCGGAAATTCAACCCTGGGCAGTTGCGCGACATGCCGCCTCACATTCTTTACGTGCCCGGGGCACTTTGGCCACATCGAGCTCCCGGCCCCCGTCTTCCACCCTCTATTCATGGGCAACATGTACAACCTCCTGCGAGATACCTGCCTCTTTTGCCATAGATTCAAACTGAGCCGGCCCGTGGCGCGTTTTTTATTTCTGCATCCCCCGGAAGCGTGTCTGATCGTGTCCGGCAGCTGGTGAAATATATCGCGAAGTTTAGGCTGCTCGAGCGCGGGCTGCTGGACGCCGCGCAGGGTGTGGACGATCTGCAGATCCGGGTGTCCGTCAAAAAGGCGAAGAAGAAAACAAAGGGGCGAAAGGCCGACCCCGAGGACACGGTTGAAGAGTCTGAGTCCGAGGACGAGGGGGCGCAGGGTGTCGCTGTGATGGACGAGACAGCCGACGAGTTTGCCGCGCGCATCAACCTGTACGTCGCCGTGCACTTCGGGCGCGCGCCAGGGAACAAGCGTGACCATTACAAAGACGGGCTGGTGTACAAGGCGCGGAAGGACCTCATCACCGAGTTTTTGAAGGCTTCTTTCACTAGCAGATGCCATAACGAGGGCTGCGGCAGGTGCGTGTAACTGTCTTCTATTCTGACTCCCCTCTCCATCTGTTTCAAATTTTCGCAGCTATGGGTATACTTTCCGGAAAGAAGGACACACCAAAGTCGTCGAGTACGATCTTTCGCGGAAGCAGAAGGCGCAGCTGCGGCGCAAGCGGCCTGATGTTCTACTACAGGAGCAGGCCAGGCACCTCTCGAATCTGCAAGCCAAGCAAACCCAAGCGCAGGCAGGGGATGACTCGGACGTGGACATGTCCGATGCCGAGTCGGAGCCAGAACCGAGCGAGGAGGAGGAAGACGACGAGGAGGAACGGGATTCGGCCAAGCAACAGGCCCCTAAAGGCCCGCAGCTACCCCGCGCCGCGAACGGTAAGCTCAAAACGATGCGGGGGCGCAATGAACGCGTAGTCACGCCCGAAGAGTGCCGCGCACATCTACGCCGCCTCTTCCACAACGAGGCCATAATGTGCTCGCTGCTTTACGGGCGGCATGGACCCTTCGCGCCGCTGTCGCCGGACGGGCTCTCCTTCGCGTCTGCGGATATGTTCTTTCTCGACGCCGTGCCAGTCGCACCAACGCGCTTCCGCCCCGCGGCAAAGATGGGCGACAAGCTCTTTGAGCACCCACAGAATGAGCTCCTCGAACAGATCCTCAAGACGTCATATAAGCTGCGCGACCAAAATCTAAGCCTACGCGCTGCGTCGCAGAAGACGCCCGAGTTTGACGACGTAGTGAGGAAGAAGATCATGTCGGGGCTGCTGGACTCGCTCGTGCAGCTGCAGATCGACGTAAATAGCTTCATGGACAGCAGCAAAAACCCTGCGCCGATGCGTATGGGGAAGCTGCCGCCTGCAGGTGTAAAGCAAGGCCTGGAGAAGAAGGAGGGGCTCTTTCGCAAACATATGATGGTTCAGAAAACCACTCCAGCTGTCGAATTCATCCACTCATGTTTCTTTCACCCAGGGCAAGCGTGTTAATTACGCAGCGCGTTCCGTCATCTCCCCGGATGTCAACATCGAGCCGAGCGAAATCGGCGTGCCTCCCGTGTTTGCTCAGAAGCTGACGTTCCCTGAGCCTGTTACGCCCGCCAACTTCCATGAAATGCGGCAACGCGTCATTACCGGGCCCAAAGGATATCCGGGAGCAACGCTGGTAGAGTACGAAGACGGGCATCAAGTGCTCCTGGTGCGTTGTCACTCCCACAATATGCGTCGCACTGCTCAGCCCCATGTCACAGGACAAACTGACCGTCGAGCAGCGGACCGCTATTGCGAACCAGCTCCTGACGCCGCAGGAGAACGAACATGGCGGGTTTGGCCGACGAGGGTTGTACACTCGGACTGCTTCGATCAACAAGAAAGTCTATCGGCATTTGCGGGACGGGGACATCTTGATTTTAAATCGACAGCCTACGTTACACAAACCGAGTATGATGGCGCACAAGGCGCGGGTGCTGAAGGGGGAGAAGACGATCCGCATGCACTATGCTAATTGGTGAGTCCTACCCTTTTCTCGTATTGTATGGTCTCATTGGTCCCCCAGTAATTCGTACAATGGTAAGGCCCCGTCATCTCATGATCCTTCTTTTAACCGGTGCGATATTCAGCTGATTTTGATGGCGATGGTGAGGGTTACGTTCGTATTTTCATTCATTTGAATGACACGCCACTACTTCAGAAATGAACATACACTTTCCGCGTAAGGCTGACCGCTCTCTACACTGGCTTTTATTTACGACATCTGTGCTTCAGAAAACCAGGTGTCTCGGGCAGAAGCCATGCTGATCGCGAATACTGATAATCAATATCTGGTACCAACTTCGGGTAACCCGCTTCGTGGTCTTATCCAGGACCACGTCGTCGCTGGCGTGTGGATGACGAGCCAGGACGCATTCTTTACACGCGAGGAGTATTTCCAATTATTGTACGGCGCCCTCAGACCAGAAGACGAGGTGGACGAGCGGTCGCGCTTGGCGACCCTACCACCGACTGTCTGGAAGCCCGTCCCGTTATGGACGGGAAAGCAAATTGTGACTCGTATAATTCTTGACGCGCGACTTCTTTCTCACCAAAGCATGCGTCACCGCAGATTTCCACGGTCCTCAAGAACATAACGCCGGTCAATGGTGAGGGCCTCAACCTCAATGCCGAGACTAAAGTTCCTGGCCACCTTTGGGGAGGCGACTCCAAAGAAGACAAGGTGATCTTCATGGACGGGGAGCTTCTTTGCGGTGTCCTGGATAAAGCCGCATTCGGCGCCTCTGACTACGGTTTGGTGCATTCGGTCTATGAGCTATACGGGGCGGACACGGCGGGCAAACTTCTTGGGATTCTTAGCCGGCTGTTTACAAAGTTCCTGCAACACAGAGCGTTCACCTGTCGGATGGACGATCTGACGCTGACTCCGGAGGGAAATGGGTGGCGGAATGATCTGCTCCGCAAGGGGAAGAACTGGGGCACCGACGGTGCCATCGAAAACTTCCCTTCGCTCAAGGACACAGTGAAGGAAGAAATCCCGTCTGCATTGGCCTCGCTTCTCCAGGACGTCTTGCGAGACGATAACAAAATGGCTGGGCTCGATGTCACCGTCAAGACGAAGCTTTCCAAGCTCACCTCCTCGATCAGCGACGCGTGCATGCCTAAAGGTCTCTTGCGCAAATTCCCGCATAACCACATGCAGACCATGACTCTATCCGGGGCCAAGGGTAGCGCGGTCAACGCGCGGCAAATCTCATGTGCGTTGGGACAGCAGGAGCTCGAAGGCCGTCGCGTTCCGGTCATGGTGAGCGGGAAGACACTCCCGTCTTTCCGGCCGTTCGAGACCAAAGCAATCGCTGGTGGCTATGTTGCAAGCCGTTTCTTAACGGGGATCAAGCCGCAGGAATTCTACTTCCATTGTATGGCTGGCCGGGAGGGGCTGATCGATACCGCGGTGAAGACCTCACGGTCAGGCTATCTGCAGCGTTGCTTGATCAAGCATCTTGAGGGGATACGGGTCCACTACGATCACACAGTACGCGGAAGTGACTCCTCCATATATCAATTCCAATATGGTGGGGATGCGCTCGATGTGACGAAGCAGAAGCATCTCCGAGAGTTCCAGTTCATCGCGCAGAACGAGATTTCCTTCATCAACATTCTGAAGCCTCGTGTCCTCCAAGAAGACGGTATCGTTGACTCCGAGACTGCGGCCAAGTACATGAAGAAGGTCCTCAAGAAGTCTGACGTTCGGCCAGACAAGAACACGCCCGCGAGACGCGAGGAATACGACCCAGTGCTCTTCATGCACAGCCCTAGTCGGTTCCTGGGTAGCACGTCGGAGGGTTTCGCAGCGGCCGTTGACAAGTACGTTAAGACCAACCCGCACAACCTTCTCCGGACGAAGGGCAAGGACGAGTTGTACAAAAGCAGCCGGACACTTGCTCATCCTGGGAACTTCCGCCTGCTGATGAACGTCAAGTATATGCGGAGTTTGGTGGAACCTGGAGAGGCAGTCGGGCTCTTGGCGTCACAGGGGTAAACTTGCACTCGTTCGAAGTCCTGTTACAAACTCATCATCTTCTAGTGTTGGAGAGCCATCGACGCAGATGACTCTGAACACCTTCCACTTTGCTGGTACGCTAGTCTTGTGGATTTACGCATGATTCCGGCCTCATTTCCACTTTCAGGACACGGTGCGGCCAACGTCACACTGGGAATCCCCCGTCTCCGTGAGATTGTCATGACGGCGTCGCAAAAACCCAAGACGCCGTCCATGACCATGGCAGTTCGCCCGGGTATCCCCTCGGAGGACATCGATATTTTCTGCAAGCGGGCCAGTCGGGTTACTCTTGCCCAGGTTGTGGAGAACGTCACTGTTCGCGAACGTTTGACTGTGGAGGGTGAGGCACGACGCACGCAATTCACTATCGATCTCGCTTTCTTCCCCAAAAAGGAATACCTTTCCGAGTACGACATCGACCCCATAGAGATACTAGCCTGCTTTACGACCAAGTTCCCGCTCACACTCAAGAAGGAGATGCAGGCCGAGATGAAAAAGCTGGACGCTGACCTCAAAAGCCAGATAAGAGAGCTTGGGCAGGGCAAGAAACCCAAAGGAGGGGAACAAGCGGAGGCGGACGATGATGGCGGTGATGAGCCGAAGACCAAGAAAAAGAATAACGGCGACGACGACGAGAGCGAGGCGGGCGACGGTGATGCGGATGACGAGAAGCGTGCACGGCAACAGAAGCAACAAGCGACGTACGAAGACGATGAGGATGAGGATGAGGAGGGGGATGGGGAGGCTCTCAGTGACGCTGATATCGAAGCTGCCTACGCTTCAGATGCGCCAGACGTGCCCAAGAAGAAGCTTCAGAGCTTGTCAATGGCAAAGCAGGTCAAAGCCGTGTCTGATGCATTCAGAAAGAACTTACAACACGCGACGTCTTTCTCATTCAACGAGTCCAAATGTACCTTCCAACTCCAAGTGAGCTTTCAAACACTTTTTTCTCCTTAATCTGACTCCTGGCTCAGTTTACTCCGGATATGCCCAAGCTTCTGCTTGTCGGTATCCTGGAACGAACATGCAGAGCCACAATTATCCGCCAGATACCCGGCATTACAGAATGTTTCCAGGTAAAGGAGGAGGGAAAAAAGGGCGAGACAAAAATCAAGGTCGGGGTTTCGTCCGTTGGGATGTTTAGCGGGCAGCTGATATTTGAGTAGCTCACGACAAATGGCTCCAACTTTCCGGGCCTCTGGCAATTTAGCGCTGGCTCGGAGGAGAGCATCCTTGAGGACGATGACATCTATTCAAACGACATTTACGCGATCTTAAAGACCTATGGTGTAGAGATGGCGCGAGCTGCTATACTGCGGGAGATGGGTGCCGTGTTCGGTGCTTACAAAATCCAGGTCGACCAACGCCATCTGGAGCTCATCGCCGACTACATGGTACGTGATCCACCTTCTTTCTGAATTCGCCGTAAGTGCTGATGTACTACCCCAGACATTCGACGGCGGTTACAAGCCCTTCAATCGCCAGGGTATCGCCTCCAACCCTTCGTCGCTGCTGAAGGCATCGTACGAGATGACGGCGTCGTTCTTGTCTGATGCGACTCTGTATGGGGATTTCGATGACTTGACAACGCCATCGGGAAACATTGTCCTGGGTCGACCGAATCTGTCGGGGACGGGCGTGTTCGACGTAGTGGTTCCTATTGTGGCTGGGGCATAGAGCCTACTTATCCTCTGTAAAAGTACTGTAGCTTATTGTAATCCGGATTTGGTGGAGGTGTCAGGGGTCCTCCCAACAGGCGCAAACAATATCTCAACACACGCAATTGTCTTTTTTCTTACCACCCACCACCACGCAATCGCGCCATGCCAGCCTCGCGATCGTCCTCCACCACCAGAACGCGCCGTCCTGGCCCGCTCAAGGACTTGCCACTCGACCTCTTTCTTCCCCCCCATCCAAATCTCCCGCAAAGACCCAACAAACGCGTCCACTCCCCAGGTGGCCCCACCCTCTTCAGCCCAACGAAACGCAGGATACTCGCTGAAGAGGGCATATTCTCAGGAGGATCTCTGAAGAGTCCCGTTCGCGTCTCAGCCCTCCCAGTCACGCGTGATGGCAGCCCCGCCAAGAAACTCGATTTTGGTCTCCCAAAAAACTCACCCGCGAGCGTGCGTGCGCCTCCCAGTGCTCCTACCAGTGCTTCCGAACCCCTTACAACACGTGTGACGCGCTCCCGCACGAATTCGGACGCGTTTTTGGCGTCATCCTCTCCACACCGCGACGACGCCCAGGAAACGACTGACTACTTCTCATCACGTCCTGACACCCTCACATTTCGACTGGCGCCTGTCGCTACGTCCCAAACCCTACGCGAAATCCCCCCGCCGGTCGACCCACAGTCTATTCATTACCCGGGGTTCCATGTGTTTCAGGACGCGTACATTGACACTGCTCCTGCTATGGACCTCGACGTTGATCCGGTTCTGTCACCGCAGAAGGACACGCACAAGGAGAATGTTCCCCCACGCAGAAAACCGCGTAAATCGGTCACAGCTCCCACTTCTGACATCAAGGCAAGGCTGGTTTCTCCCGACTCGAGGCTGGCAAAAGCCAACTCGACGCCCTGTACGCCGGGAAGACCGCTTGCCGCAGAGCGGTCAAACAGTGCTACACCTACAGCTCGTCGGTCTGATGTGGTATTGGCATGGGATACTCGCTTGACACCCAAACTCCAGGACATGGAGCGTCGCGAGATGCGCAGACGGTTGGCCGAAGAGGTCGACGACGACATTCCCAACGACGATGAAGATGTCACCCTCTAAGGTTCCGTGAGCCTCGTAAAATTTATCAATGCTTCATCACAATCCTTGGTCACAATACACATATCATCTATCATCTATTCTTTCTTATTTCAGATTTGCGGTACTTATGTTCATATATTTTAACGACCTCGCCATGCCCCTTCTTGATTTGTCTGATTTTGTTGTAGGACTAGCTCGGCTGTACATACTCGCAGTAATGATATCATTGCCTACTGACACGGTCAAGGCGCGTACGCAGGAAGTGAACTATCGGGGTGCACAGTAGCCACCTCTTTGATCTTGGACGGCGCACCGAGCCTGAAAAAGTTTTCCCCATGTCTGGCCTTCCACGCAAGCCACCCTTCCCACACATCTTGCCACAGATCTTCATCGATGTCATCCATCCGCTCCTTCCAGAGAGAGGCATAAGAGTCGTCGGTTACGAATTGCGCAACCAGCGGGTGGAAGTTATACCATTTATCTATAATCAGTGAGTTTTGTAACCGCAGAGCGTGCTGCATGCTGTGGTTCACCCAAGGTTTTAGGCCCCATGGTTATATCCGCCTGAACTCCTTGCGTATTCTGACTCCCTCTGTACGTGAACTGAGACACGATGAGGAGGCGGGTGCCGACAGTTGGGCGCGTTTTCCCCGGCGCCACGAGATCAATGGCTTTGGTGGGGAACCCGAGAACGACGATGGTATCAAATTCGCAAGTGTAGGCGGCAACTTCGACCCAGTCCGGGGTTACCGACACTACAACGCCCGGCTCTGCAAGACCGTACTTGAGGTGATTGATGAGGCAACCGAGGGTGTAAATCTGATTGTGATCTCCAAGACTGGATTTTGAGCCTAGGCTCAGACATTTCAGGAAGGTCGCCATCCGATGCAGCGAGGGATCGCACCTGTCGTCAACAATTCCAACTTGTCGCACTTGTAGATGGAAGCTACCAGACCTCCAGGGGCGGACGCTCTCGAGTCCCCTGAAGCGTAGCTGCGGTCGGCTATGATTAAAAGTCAGATGTCGAACCGATAGACATGGATTCTGATGCGTACCGATACGGATGGCCTCGGAAAGGTGCTCGTCGGCGATGAAATTTTTCGGGAGAGCATGCACGACCAAGTCTTCCTCAAAGCTAAGAAAATCCATAGTGATCCTAGCGCCCTTGCAATCGACAAACTCTCCATTTCTTTCCTTCCCATCTTCGCTCTTGATCCCGACCGCTTCCCAACCGCTTCTCGGCCAGGTTTTGTTGTGCCCTGGCGGGAGGGTGACCCAAGCACTGGTCCCTGCGCCAGTGTTCGCAGAGATGAAACACATGACGGTACGGGGCGAAATGTTATTGAGGATGAAGCCAGGATCCGGGCGGTAGTCATTGTAAATCGTAAGTTCTTTGTCGAAGCCGTCGAAATAAACGAGGGCCGGTCCGCCGCGGTTGATCCAGAGAGACGTCTGGTGGGTGTTTGCCTTGTTCTTTATTACGACGTCCTCCCATCCCGTCCGCGTCCATTCGCGGTTCTCAAAGGGCTTGATCTCGAACGGAGCGGCGTTACCTCCAGTCTTATTCGTTATGGAGCAAAATATAATTTCGTTTGAACGATTGTGGACCTTAAACCCATTGATAGGCATCTACGAGATGTGGCTAGCTCGGTTGTGGTTTTGATAGCAAATGTAGTACTTACACTGGCAACCGTGGAACTTCGAGGGTCGAAAGGTTGACAGAGGAGTTGGTAAACGTCGCACCAATTTATAAATGCACTTGACTTAGATCGAGATCTCGGCTCGTGCTACTGGTTATTAGCGATAAATTGAATACACAGGGGCCAATATAGGAGGATCCGTCAGATTCCGAAACGGGCGAGAATGAAGATTCGAACCTAAATTGCCTTTCAGGTCTCACCCACTTGCGGAATCAAAGTGGTATTGAGCCAACAGATTTCGAAGAGATCGGATGAATGCGATTATATTAGGCGTATAAGGGGAGGGGACCGCCGTGAAGTAACGCCAGTTAAAACTTCTCTCCGTGTCTTCCCTGATATCGATAAATCGGACGAGGAGAAGTCTCTTAATGTCACTCAAGGAAGGTTCACGTACCTCCAGGCCAAGCAGCTTATTCAGATGCTTTCATCCACCGTCGCTTTGCGTTCTGCGCCAGGGAACGGACTGGAGTTGGAGAGAGTTGGAGTGTACAACCGGTCCAAAGGTTTTGGATCATTGTTGGAAGATGGTTAACTTGAAGTAGGTTTCTGTATTGTACCTAAACGGAAGCTAGTCCCATGAAACGCGATTTGGAGAACAAGCTGTGGGCCCTGGAGTGGTGCCTGGAGCATGCCTGGCTTTCAACGTTGGACTCTCAGAAAGGTTGCATAGGGCACATAAATTTGGAGATTGGATCAAGGTTTTCCATAGGACTCCATTCACGAGGAGGCATAGGGTATTAGGGACGCATTCAAGTTGTTGCCGTCGGTTTGTGAGCCATTTGGATTGCACAGGACTAATCTATGGATCCCAAAAGCGATCGACGATGAGGCTAGAAATCGTGGAGACTGAAGAGTCCTAACTTAGGAAGCGCGCGATCACGATCAATGACACGTATGTCGATAATTATAGAAATTAGAATTTGTTCTTGGCCACCATGTCGCGTCCACTGGCCTTTGTTCTCTTCTTCTTTTTCCTTCAGCTGGTTGCAGCTCAGTTCCAGTTCTTCGATGGAATGTTCGGTCAACAGCGCCAGCAACAGCAGCACCACTCAGGCGCTTCTCAGTGGGCTGCACACCTAGAGAGTGGTCGGTATCGTTGTCTGAATGTTGACCTAGACCTGAGCTGATCGTTTACTTCTAGTTTCATGCTCGCAATACTTATGTCCTACAACCCTTGATTGCGTTGGAAGTCCAGTCGACTGTCCTTGTCCAGACCCGGAGGACATCAAGTGCATGGTCCCAGATGCCGACGAAAAGGATGGAGCCACAGTTGTATGCGTGCGGGGCAGCAACGAATGCCGCGAAGTGGAACGGTTGGCGCGTGGGACGAAATAGAGGTGTTTGTCTATATCATAGACGCAGGTCTGCTGCACGCAACATGCTCATGTTTTGTCAGGATTCTCATTGGATTATAACATAGAAGTACGTATGGTGTGTAGTACGTGCCGAGCATTGGTTTTGGTTTCAATGGTCGGTCTAAAGCCTTGGGTTGGGTACAGTATACATGCAAGAGCGTTGATCCGCACCTTTTCATCCTCGTCCATTGGTCTCCAGCTTTTCGGATCTCCTTCCCTTCTAAGAATCAAATGTCCCTTCACAGAAATCCCTCCCATTACCAACAACTCAAACCCAGCCAAGAAGCATTGCAGTCGCTGCGTTTGCACCGTCACCGGAAGGCCCTGTTGCTCATGCAAAATTTCTGGTTGGTAGTATCCTTTCCATGAGACGAGCACCATGGTCGTGACGCTGAATGCGGCCAGCCACAGGAGAGCCAGGAAGTAGGCGCATATAATACACGTTAAGAAATATGTTGAAGGGGCGTCGATTCTGCGCTTGCGTTGGGCGAGGACTAGCATTGAAACGTTGTATATGACTGTGAATAGGGAAGCGCAGGGATTGACCCAGAGGGAGAGCACACCAAGATCGAGCAAAGACACGACGAGCAAAGTGAAGGAAGCCAAAAGTGAAATGCATGTCAAAATAAACAGGTATCTTGAGAGTGGCATGCTTCGAAAGATGAGGACGTTATGCATTTGGAGAACTGCGGCCAGTGCGTTCAGATACGGTGCCTAACACTATTACGACGCGCTATATATATGTTTTCAACGCCAACGGATCAGGGACAACATGACGACGAGGGCCTGTGATGCGTCGATACTCTACAGCGTTTTGAGAAACGGATTTACGGAAGGAAACCAAGAGATCGACTCGCTGACCAATGTGAGTCGCGGCAGTGTGACCCCGTCCGATAATACTAATTTTACGATTGCGCTGTTCAAATCGACAGTTCTTGGATAGTTCGATCCTGAGGCGCCAACACTGCAAGCGGTTCCCTGGCGCAGTTTCGCCATCTTTGGGTGGAGGATACCGTTGGAACGTCGCAGCGTCGACCAGCTCGGGAATCCTCACCAACAGCACACCGCTCACTAGATTCCTCCCGCGTACCCCTCCCCCACGTTAGGCTACACCCGGCGTTCAGGTGCCACATCTTCCCGACAACATTCATTATTCGCTACGCGCTCTTGCTATACGCCCTGTCAACTTAAGGATTTTGCGTCTCGAATATATTACCATATTTGGGACGCGGCGGTTGTTTCGGCGAGGTGCTGAAACCAAGCTTCAGGCACTGCCACAAAGTCACTTCTCTTTCTGAGTTATGGCGCTGGCAAGACCCGCGGTAGGTGTCTTTTCCTTTCTACATCTCCTTTCTGAAACCACTCCTTCAGCTTCCGCCAGGCGCCAATCGCATTCTCTTCGTCAAAAACCTGAACTACCAGATTACTGGCGAGGACCTGTACGACCTGTTCGGCAGGTACGGCACCATACGCCAGATTCGCATCGGAAATGAGCAAAAGACTAAGGGAACTGCATTCGTTGTCTTCGATGATGTCATGGATGTGCGTGTCTGCACACCATACTCGACTCTATCAACTAAATCAATCTCAGGCAAAAAATGCGCTCGACCATCTGAATGGTTTCCATCTGCAGGAGCGGTATATCGTGGTACTCTACCATATGCCGGCAAAGCAGGACGCCGCCACAGCAAAGGCCGACCTGGCACGGAGAGAAGAGGAACTTGCCCAATTGAAGAAAAAACATGACATTGGGGACGTCTAACAATGCAGGCTATGAATGTTCCATGTCCTTGTATATCTTCGCCTGCCCCCTCGGGCGTGTATCAACTATATATGATATTGATTCCCTTCTAGTTGTCGCTGCGAGGCTCTTCGACCTGCCAGTTGCCTTCAAGCCTTCTTTCTGCACGCTCCGCATCGTGCGTTTAGGTGTGGGGCTACTTTCATTAAGCTATATATCTCGGCTATGTTCCTCGTACGCACTGTACTGCTGCGGAGACTGGCGACTTGAATCTTGGTCAGAAGATTTTACTTGAAACTGGAACCCAGACATATTACTATTGCCAGCATGTGCGGATGCATGCTTGTCCGGAACAGGTCTTGGGATGCACCGGACTGAACTTGCAACGCACCAGGTCGCATTTGATCTGCGTGCATGTCGATTAACAGCTCGCTCGGATATTATTTTCTTCTGGAATACCTCCTCGTCAACCTATCAAAAATGTTTGCGAAAATTTCCTCAGAGACAACGAGACAACTTACGAGATTGACGGCGTGTCCGCATCTTGTTCAGCGACTAATTTGAGAAACGGGAACCAGAGCAAGTGGGTTAACCTCACTGAGTGTACAAGTTGCGCACTCTATTGTAGGTCAGTGAGGTGGTCTTTCAATGAATAGCTGCTTACTGGCGCCAATAGCACATTCCTCAGCCAAAATAGACAAGTGGGAACATGGGGTCCCTGCCCTGGTTTTATAACCCTGACGGCCATGGTTCGGCTCTGCCGGATAGATGACACATCGTAGACTTTTGACGCGATAGTCGGGTTTGATCCATGGATTCTTGAGTGTCTGATTTTTTATTATACAGGCTGCGACATTGCGGGCACTTGGAGACATCTGGCAGGCAGGCGACTTGCACGCCAATTCCGTCACCAGTGGCGTTGGGCCAACCAAATTTATTTCCTAGCCAACTGCTGGCTCCTATCCCTCAACTCAGGTTGTTCACTACTCGTCACCGAGGTCGGAGTGGTATTATGCTTTCGTGCTTGCTCACCGTCGCCTCGCCGAACAGGGGACCTTGGCCGCGTAGCTCTTTCTCGGCATTTGGCCTTGGCCACGCGGAGCTCATCACCCCCCTTCTGGCACTTCTGCCTCTACCTTCCCTGTAACGTCAATGGCCATGTCTGAAGTGGTCCTTCCTGTCTTCCGTCTTCGCGATCGATAGCATCGGCATGACGGCCAAACACACCCATTCTCTGCGTAGGCGCCAGTTCTGGAAGACCTTGGCGATTCCCCCAGTAGTGTGTCGTGTGGCGCAGTGTTCTCATCGGCAGCTGCGCACTCCTAATTATATGCTCGTAATGGGCTTCGGTGGTGTATATCACCAAGACTCTGTGACCCACAGAAAGAAACGACATGCCACTTCAGAGCGCGGGATACGTCACGAGCCACACTTGTGTCGGGAATGAAGCTTGGAGGTTGCACCACACTCGCTGCCGCAGAATTTATTCCTTCGCAAATTGAGTCCTCTCCTTCTCGTCAACGCGAACAAAGGACATGCAACCAAGCCATGTATCCTAGACGACGCTGTACGGAATTAAGGCGGAGTTACACTGTGGACAGTTCCAACTCTCCTATACTGAGCCTCCGATTAGCGTTTTTGGCTCGAAAGCGCAATGTTGGGTATAGTAGAGGCCTTGCCCGATTCCCCTCCAATATAAAAGCATACGTTTTCGTCGGCGACGGATGGGTCCTCTAAACGAGATGGATAAATGACACTATAATCGGAGGATGAGCGTACAAGAATCTGGTCCTGATACTGATGAACTCACCAACTTCAAGTCATGCCACTACCTCGTCGATTAGGTGTCCTTCCTTTCGCTGTTTTGATCTTCTGCGCCTCGCCCACCAGCTCTGCGATGAGACCGTTGTACGTCTCCGAATCTTGTTGCAGGGATTCCCGAGTCTGTAGAAGATGCGACAGCAGTGCGGAGGTGGTGGCAGTCTGCGAGCGTAGTGCAGCAAGGTAGCCCTCTAGCGTGGATAGAGGCTGTATTGTTAGCGTTTCTATTTCAAGTAGGTCAATACATTGTTGCTTTCTCCTCGGGCGCCGTACCTGTATCGAGTGAAAGCAACTGGGCAATCTTCGCGTCGTCTATCTCAGGTTTTGGACCGAATTGCTCGGCGCGCCCACCAGTTTGTGGTGTTCCAGACCGCGGTACAGGCCCTCCGCCTGCTGAAGGATGGTTGTGCGGCCCCGGCGGGGCAGACATGGGCCGGGTTGTTACCTGGATAGCAGGTAGGGACTTTCCATTAGCCTGTGGGGGAAGAACTTCATCCAAGTTCACAGGAATTCCTAGAGAGATCAAGTGCTGTCGACGTATTCGAGAGCGTGTCCAATTTGGCGGTTTCGTGGGGGGAGGTGATTGGAATAGCATGGTATAAAGCTCACGACTTCAGAAATATGATCAAAAAGATGCTCTGCAAGCCGGCACAATATCACGCACCTTTCTGGGTTCACCAGGATTTGAGTGATGCCTTCGACCTCTCGAATGGCCTCGTTCGTCGTGACTTTGGAAATATCCGTGTCCCCCCATAGTGGTGCAAGTATTTCGTCTACCTGTTCCCGAAGATCTGTCTTATCTGGTAGTGGGTCCAGTTTCAAGGGTTCCCAAGTCAGCGGAAATGAGGGTCCAGCGACAGGTATCTCCCCAAATGGCTCCGATTCACTGAAATCCGGTCCTGCCGCGCTTCCTTCAGCATCTCCAAAATCCCCAAAGTCGCCAAAGTCATCGTCATCCTCTGAAGCTGCCTTCGTCTCTGTAGTAGGCGATCCAAAATCGTCAAAGTCATCGAGTTTTGCCTGGGATTGAGAAAATAAAGTCGAGGGGTTCGAAGGCAATAACGCGGGTTCAGATGATCCCCAAACGGAGGCGCCGAACGCCAAATCATCTTCGTCCATCGGGCACACGCGTCAGTTGTAATGGTGGCGATTTACAGCAAGATTGTTCATATTTGTCAACAACCTCAGGCCTCAGGCACTCATGGCATTTCTTTTTGCTCCTACAGGCACCGGTTTAAACCCTAGTACGACGCGAATAATTCACATTCGCCGGTTATATGATGTGATGAACTTATGCATTCAACGCAACGACTTGCAAAGGGCTACTAGGGCTTGGTCTATCCTTGCCCGTTGCAAAGAAGTCGACTGGCGAACGATATGGAGCACAAGCGTGCACATCCTCGCCGAGGATCTGGATGAACGCGAGAAAGCATCTCAGAAAGTCGATTTTCTGCGCGTTATGATGCTACAGAACTCTGAGGATGTGAGAGGGCCTCTAAAACATCATTTCGCAAATAACACTATATATTGACCTAGCGAGAAACCATCCTTAAAGAGCTGGTACTGCGTTTGATTCTGTCTGGCCAGCACAGGGAAGCTTTGGATGAAGTAGAGCTGTAAGGTTTCTTGTGCAATCCCGTATCGCAAGGGATGAAAAATTTCCAGCTTTCTTCCATCCTTTCCATACCAAGATAACCCGCTACTGCACTTATATGCCGGTCTGATAGCGCTTCACCTTGCACAACCGACGTCTGAAGGTAAGGTCGTCGTCCATCGATGACAGCACAGTGAATCTTGCACTAGTCTCGTCGCTCAATCCTACCTTGCTACGCAATTCTCAGTCACATTTTGAACGGACGAAAGCATTGGACCCTGATAATGAGATTGCAGAAGCATTCCTGTGGAAGGTACGTACGTCGGCTTCTTCCGCTTTATGTTGTGTGATATATCACCTCAAGTAGATTGAGGAACTCAACGGTACAAATGCGCAACCAGGCGATGAGTCAGATGAAGAGCTGCTTGAAATATCCGGTGATAATCCCAAACAGAAACGCGTTCGAATTGGAGCAAGTTGACATATTTCAACTGCGCAAGGCATCAGTCCGAGTCCGAGTCCGAGCCCAAATCGATAGCAGGCATCTCCTCGTTCTTCTCTTCTTCAACAAAAATGGGCAGATCAATCTGGGCGGTTGCCTCATCACTGGCTTTTGGTGGTTGCGACGAAAACGCGGGGGCCTCGGAATCCTGGGGGATAGGTTGGGATGCTTGTGGCAATTTTTGGGGTGGTTGAGGTGGCAGAGAGGTGGCAGGGATTTCAGTGGCAACAGGTATCAAGGTGCCTGTCTTGGGGAGCGAAGGAGCCAGAAGCAGTGGTAGTTCAACCATGTCAACATCAGGCACAGATGCATCTCCTTCAAAAGCAACCAAGCCCAGCGACTGCCGCGTGTCAATTTCTTCTTGGCTTTCTTCGGCGCGGCAGAGGGAAAGCGACTCGACGAACGGCAGCGACCGCACCAGTGGAGGCAGTCGCGGGTGTAGAAGTACTTCGAGATCCCGGTATATCTGTGGAAGATGGTTAAATGCGAACAAAGCAGGGTAAGCTCATACTCACATGGGTATTTCCGACACTTGATCCTACGATTAGGCTGAGACTCTTGCTCATTCCACTGGTTGAACCTGCGCCGAGTTCGGTACTCAATTTTTGCACCAACTGGAGCAGTAATGGATGAAGTTTGGGATCGGGGGAAAGCGATGCAGGTGCCATTTGTCGTAATGTGAGCAAGACAGAGAGTGTAACACGACATGAAATGGACTGCACAACGGGGGAGAGGTTCGGATTGAACAAGACGAGCCGCATCACTAAATGAAGGAAGGTTCAAGTCATACTGAGTCTTCTAGCGACATGCACATACCCTCGAATGCTGTGAACAATCCGTTGCCGTCCTCCAGATTAGAGCAAACAACCTCCCGCGAGATCTTGAAGACCTCGTCGCCTTCGTATTCGCGGGCTCGTTTTTTGCTTTTTTTACTTCGGCCTTGCATGTCATTGTCGGCGTCTTGAACATCCGCCTGCTTCGCAAGCACGATGGAAATCAAAGGTAAAATAGCTCTGGCCAGACGGGTAACGACCAGGGTCGAATGAAGGGGGTGACATTTCGTCAGCACGACTTGAAGGGTCTTTAAGAAAGGCAATCGTTCAGACCTGGATACAAAATGAGACTCTCGGGGGCTCCAAAACATGAAACGTACGAGGCGAGACGCTGTTCTAGATGGAAAACGATGCATGTTGCTATTTGCGGAAGGCTTGAGCTCAAGTGGTGACCGACACTAGTCAGGTAATAAGCAAAAGATATTCAAGCATCCAAAGGGTATGACGCTACCAGTTCACAAGGCACGTTATCAGATCGCAGGCGGATTTCCAAATCTGAGGCGTCACGGCCGCTTCCATGGCACGTATACCAGGGTCTATATGCTGGTCTATCTGGAAATTGATTAGAAGTTTGCATAAAATGGAAGAATCCCTGTACGTACTCTGTCATCCGTAGTACAACTGAGAAGGGCCAAGGCGAATTTGGTCAACGGGCCTAGTGGCACTTGAACTGGCCTGTGCGTCGTGGTTCTGCGAACACGATCAACCATGCGATCGCAATACGTAGCGATGCTCATACGTTAGTAGGTCGCAAAGAACAACAATGCTGAGTTTCAGCCTTTCGATGTTGAGGGGAATTGATAACAAGGGCTCTTCGGTGGCAGCCCCAGTCGGTATTGTCGGAAGCCGCCCTGTCTCTCCGTTAGAGAGATCAAAAAGTGAGTGAGCCAAGCCCGCTCTACCTTTAATAAGGAATGTTGACCTCACGCAGAGAAACGACGTCCAACCGAATGCCAAGGTCTCGTCGACTGCTTTTCTCCACAGGCTGGCTGCGCCGACTTTGCCGCCCGTAAAATGAAGAATTGCGTATAGCCGAGATGCGGCACTCGTGAGTGCTTTATTTGGTGGTTTAAATGGATTCCCGTTCAAATAACCTAGGCAGAGAGCGGACAAAGCAGAATGGGATGTTCTGTGGAGAGTAGGATACAACGGAATAATTAACGACAAAGTCGACAAAATTAAAGTCTCAGGCAAATATCAATCATAGTATCAATCCCGGAAATACGTGATGGCTCACTTTTAGTTCAACGTCGATGGATTTGTCGGCCAGGGGTATCAACGCAGCTGTGAACTTGGCGACATTTGGGGTGGCAACTTGTCTTTGGAATTCCGGCACATCCGTAGCAGCAGTGAAGATGACTCGAAGGAGTCTAACAGATGCACTTATTATGGGAGTGGATTCCTTTTTCTTGGAAATGAACGGGATGAGCCACGAGCGAGCAAGGCAGTGAATGCACGGACTGAAAGAATAGGTAAAGCGATTCCTATCCAGCTCTGCGCAGATTCTATCATCATGGATTTAGACAATACAGAGCTTTTGTGAGCTATACAGAGGCCAGCCCAACGTGCGTCAATGGCTTTAGAATGGAGGAGCGAATTGATTCGGGTCATCCATTTCGATGTATGAGGTGAAGGGACCAGGGATTCAGGGGTGAGGGACGCAAGGATATACGGTAAGTGAAGCACCGCATATGAGTCTGATCCAAGTTGTAGCTGCAAGAGTGCTCTCAACGGATGGCTAGCCTCCATTGCACCGAGGAAGTTTGCAAGGTCCGAGTCGGATTTAGAAAAGTTCGGCTTCTTCATTCAACACAGGCAAATACATTGCCTGATTTGGCCGAAGACAACGGTTGTCTTGAACTCGAATCGGCTCGTTCAGCCTCTACATTAATCTGAAAGCATTTTTTGCAGACAGTCGCTGAAGAATCACTTATGCCGTCTCCGACCTTGGAGCCTAGTGTCGACGAGCATCTACAATTATCTGCTTTCAAGGTCCTAATCCTCAACCCACCTTATCTTGCCCAATTTGAGCGTCATGCTACTCTAGGCCAAATTTGACGTTACCGAGTTTGTTGGCAATGTTTCCGAGAAGCTCATTGCTCAGTCAAAGGAAGACTCCGGCCGTGTGTTCTGTCCATTACTTTTGAATGAGTTTCCTGTAACATATTGACAGCCTTCGACCCGAAACCCTTCATCAGAACCTTTGAAGCTGCCGTCGACAAGCTCATCGCCGTCCGGAAGGATGTGCAGTCCAAGACCGAACAGATGGAGAAGAGTGTCAGGATCTCCGAGAGAGAATATTCAAAGAAGATGGCAGAGCTCAATCGTGGTTTTGAGGTATGTATGCACAGTGCTTAATTATTTTCAAATTATCTCAAGTATCTCTAGACTGTGGGCAATTCATTTGCTGGAATGGAAAGTCGAATGAACGAGGTCAGCAGCACGGCTGTCAGAATTGGTGCGGCGCGTTCAGGATTTGTTATCTGTTCATTCATAAACCACAAACCACTCAGGCGAACAGCTGGAGACGGTTCATATTGAGCGACAACGAGCCCAGGCCGCGTATGACCTGATAGACTTTTACAACCAATTTTCGCGCGGAGACACCGCTCGGTTGGATACACTAAGGAAAGAAGGAAGGGCAGGTCGACGACAGGTCGCTGTTTTGCTGCGGCGGTTAAATACAGTCGCCAAAGAAGTGGATCTTCCTACTGCTGACAAGGTCGGTCGGCTTTCTGCATTTCATTTAGTTTGATTGAATTTGTCGTTAGACTCGAGAAAATATCGAAAAATACTGTGAGAAGTTTGAGAAGGAGATGTTGAATTTATTCGACAGATGTTACCGGCGGGGAGACCCGAAGATGATGCATGTTCGTACAACACTCGCCATCTATCCTCCGTTCGTAATTTCTTCCGTATAGCATTGTGCCCAAACCCTCTTGGAGTTCAACGGCGGCGCTTCCTGTGTACAGGTCTACGTTAACCAACATGACTTTTTCATCAATCACGTCCGGGAAACTAAGCCAACCGAAGATACTTTGCTGTCAGTTAATTCTCTCACTCCTGAACCCATCGCTTGAGCTTCCCTTCGCAGTTGGAATACGCTTCCGGATCCGGACGCCAGCTCACCAAGGAGTGAAACTGGTTTGACAGAGCTCTTTGTAGAAATACGGGCCACGGTAGATACCGAGGCTCAAATCGTCAAGGCCGTGTTTCCGAATCCTCCGGTCGTGATGCAGGTGTTCCTGCAGCGAGTTTTTGCGCAGTCTGTTAGTACTGTCCTTTCCTCTCCATTAGGTTTTAGGTTTTAACTCCGGGATGTTCAGATCCAACAACACATGGAACAGTTGTTACATAGAGCAAGTGCTATCTCGGATTTGGCATACCTTCGAGTACTACAACTTGTCCATGTACAAGCCACCACCCTAGTAGACGATCTCAAGACCTACGAGCTTCCATCTGTCGCACCACGAACACCCTTTGAGGCTACAGAGTTCCGTCGGTCTCTCACTGGGTCCACCGTTCCAGGAACTACAACGTCGACCACTGTTAGCACGATGTTGGAGTCCGCCTTGGAGGAACTTTTCGTGCCATACACCGAAGGTCAAAGATATTTAGAGCGAGAAAGTCGGAGTCTTGGAACACTTTATTCCACTCTTTTGGTCAACTTTACCCGATATCATGTTTGCCTCATCTCTTTCTTGCTACTAATGTGTCCATCTGACATTAACGACAGGCCAGAACTCAAAAGGCAGGGAAATCGTCTATGTTTGACATGATGGTCAACCAGCTGAGCGCTGCCGCCGCGACGACCTCGACTGGAGGCGGATCCACATCGGCACAGGCTGCCGCCGCTTTAATGCGATTTGGGGGGATCAATGCCCCTCAAAAGCAAGAGAAGGCCGGCGAAGAGTCAGTACGGGAAGAAGACGGTTTACTCAACGTCGAAACCGCCGAGACTATGCTTAAATGGCACGCTGAAGCAATCGGGCGCTGTGTTGAATTGAGTCCGTCTACTGATGTGTACGTGTGACCTGCAAGCCCTGGTGTGTAAAGTTGTGCTGACTGGTTGGCTAGCGCCAAAAACACGTTCGCTTTACTCCGAGTATTATCGGAGGCCATTGGAAACGCGTATGTGGAGGCTGCCATCGAAACGTACGATCATCATTACCATGCAAGGTCTTTGGCTGATTTTCACACAAGAGCTCAGGCCCGGGTCGAAGCAGCAGACGCGAAATCCGAGCCGAACTTGCAACCGTTGCTGACTTTGCGAATGATAGATCTTATCTGCCATTTGTGGCAGCAATATGTGAACACCGCTTTGCTTCCGCTCGCGAGTTCCTCTGTTACGATCCGTCGTGAGATGGTTGTTTTCAATAACCAAACAGTCAGTCGATTGGAGGGCGGCGCTAACATGCTTACACAACGCATTACCGACTGTACGCTTCGCTCTGGCGCGCAAGTCACTCTACTTACACTTTGTTCTAAGCTATCATTTCATGGCTTTCTTCGCATCTTGCGAAGCAGAAGAAAAACGACTTCAAGCCACGCAATGATGATCTCTCTTTCGCACGAGTGAATACTGAACCATGTGTCGCGTGTTGCGAAACACTGGAAAGAGTTCGGGACGCAGCTAAACTCAGCCTCAGTGGCAAGAATCTGGAAGTGTTCCTGACTGAAGTTGGTGTTTCCTTCCACAGGTCGGTCAATTTTCGTATTTCCTCTACCGACTAAACTGATTTTATATTCAGCCTACTTCTCGAGCATCTGCGCAAATTCCCCGTGAGCGACACCGGGGGATTGATGCTTGCTAAGTCTGTCTATCTGACCGATTCATCCTGATTCAAAAGCTCAATCTTTGCTCAGGGATATTAAATCCTATCAGGATACCATTGCGACTTTCGGTATCCCAGCTTTGTACGAACGGTTTGAGTTTATCCGCCAACTCGGCAATATATTCCTGGTGCGGCCGGAAATCCTGAAGACATACATAACGGAGAATTATCTGGGCCGCGTCGACGCCAGTCTCTTGAAACCATATGTAGCATTACGCAGTGATTGGGGCCAGTTCGAGAAGGGTTTCAACGACGGTGATGGAGCAGAAGATGCCGTTACCGGTAGAAAACTCAAAGATCGCTTCGGTCGACTCAGCGGGATGATGAAGGAGCTCGAGGGTTTGAAGCTAGAAGGATTCAAGCTCGGTGAGGGGCTCGTCATGCCTAGTATTCCTAGTGGCTTCGCTGGAGGTTTCTCTATTTCACGATTTGGTTGAATTAGACTTATTGCTGTATTTTTACCAGTGGACGGACAATTGTTGTACTAGAAAATATCATTCTCCTCTGAAAACTGGTCGTCTCTTCTGATTGAACGCCTCTAGTGCCTCCACTCGATCTCTGGACGGGATTAGGAGGTTATATGCTGCTCGTTCAAAGTCCAGTCCTGCAGACGGGCTTAGTGAGGTTCAAGGGTGGTCGTTGAACCAACCAGTTTCTAGGGGCAGGTCCTCGGATCGTGAGATGACATGCTTCGCTGCCCGAACAGCCAGCGGGGCTACATAATAAGCTGGATAACGTTGAGACGGGAATAGGGCAATACCGTTGCGTGCTATCAGTTCTGCTAATGTTAATGCCTTATCGAATGCAGTAGAACCGGGTTCCGAAATGTAGTCAATGAGGCCTGAATTTATCGAAAAGGTTAATGCAACGGTACTGTTTTCCTGAAGCTGCAAAGTTACCCCACTCGTACGCCTCCTTCGCAGACAAGAGCCGACCCGTGAAGATGAGATCTTTAGCTTTGCTTTGGCCAAGTAAGCGTGTTGCTCGCTGTGTACCACCCGCGCCAGGAATGATTCCAAGCCCAGTCTCTGGTAAGCCTATTTTCTCGACTCCAGAGGCTAAACGAACTGGTTAATTGTCGGTTCCAGAAGTTGAGCGGATGTACCTGCAACCCGCAAGTCACAGGCGAGGCCCATTTCGAGGCCCCCACCGAGGGCGGGTCCGTCAATTGCACAGATGGTTGGCATTGGAAGAGACTCCAGTTGTCCGAGGGCCCCACGTAAACTGGTAAGGAATTCGGAAACCTGCGCATCGGACATGCTTCGCCGTTCGACGAGGTCAGCGCCAGCGCAAAAAGACCCTGGAGTCGTAGAGCGTAGAATAAGAGCGCGGACACTGTACTAGGGTAAGATCCGGATAAAACAGACGGAATCGGGGGCCTGCCTGCCATCTGAGTGCACAGTTTCCAGACTTTCGCGGAGTTCCTACGCGTGTATGGGATTATCATTGAGTTCCAAGTTCGTATTGCAACCTAGTACCTTGAGGAGAGTCCTAGAAATGGCATTCTTGGCCTCTGGCCGGTTGAGTGAGAGACAAGTGATACCCGGATGACTGGGGAGAGGTTCCAGGAAGGCTTGTCTTGAGAAAGCCCTTGCGCGAACTCCAATTCGACCGAGAAAATGAATATTAACGTTTGTCAACATCAAGCTAACTGAAAGGAGTCGGAAAAGCTTGAGCCTGGACCAATAAGGCGAAATCAAATCTGTGTCTTTCATGAGTCTTTCATGTCCAATGACAATGTCATCGTCTGTGGCCTTGTCCATGGCGGTCGCACCACCGCAAGCAGTCCAGCTCCTCGATTTCCCCAACGAGCTGCTTCTGTTGATACTTGACATCCTACCAGCGAACGCCCTTTTGAATCTCAGCATGCTTTGTCGGAGATTTCACCATCTCGCACTCCCAATTTACTTTCAACTTCACGGAATGGATGACCCAATCCAAAGAGCCGATTTTGCCATTCTGGACAGTCGCCGAGATCCTCTTGCGGCTCTCCAAATGGCAATGTTCATACCTTCCATCACCGAACTATCCTGCTCATTGCCCCATTATGAAACCTCCATCGACCCTCTGTTCCCTCATATTCGCCGTCTTCAGGAACTCATTCTGAGATTGGCTTTCGTCTGCAAGGTCACCATAGTATTGGACACTCCCGGCAGCTTTTGCGGCGCTACCGGTCACGGTGTCGAGACATGGGCTTTAGAATTCGGGGAGCTACTTAACACAATACTTAAACGCGGTTGCACCTCGCTTACCGTGCGTTATGGCATGTTTTTCTCCCGAGCGTACAAGCTTCGTCCCGCCGGGCTCGTTGCTCGCCCTGTCAATGCATTTCGACACGTTATACGACATATAATACCCGAAAATCAGGCTGCAACACCAAACGATGGGTGGGAGGTTCTGCAGATGGAAACAGACATGGACACACACAGTGTAGTATCAATGGAACTGGATCTCGAAGGGTCTTTATCTTCCAAACTCACCCATCTAAAATTCGAGTCTTGCATGCTTCTTCTTCCACCTTGCTTCAGCTGGTCACTTTCAGCGCTTCGACATTCTCCAATGACTTGTCTCGAATTCTTTGGCATTACATTGCCGACCAAAGTTTGGGCCGCCGTGTTACCCCCCATCGCCGCTCTCGTGCCCGCCCTGACTGAACTCAACCTCTCCAATCTGTACGGTATATCTGGCGTCGACATCTTACTATTTCTGGTCAAATTACCTCGCCTAAAGAGTTTGACCATCGGTTACACGGAATACAGCAGACATATCCAGTCTGCATGCCCAGACTCGGGGCCCGTTCCCAAGTTTCACGACTTGACGCACCTCCATGCCCCGTCGACCTTCGTATCCCACTTTCTGAAGAAGAACTCCTTGCCGAAGCTGGAGTCCCTCTGCATCACTCCCCGCAAGCTGATTTTAGGGTTCCGCGGAATGCGCCACATCGGGCGCTCAGTGTCCGACATCGTCCGCCGGCTGGATAAGTACAAGCTTGCGCCGACTATTTCTCTCGAGATCCATCGCTGGAAGGACTCTGACACGGAAATGACGGCGGACCTCGCGCTCGTGTTGGAAGAGGATTTAATGAAATCGCTGAGGGGTATTACGCGCCTGATCGTCTGCAGCGATGCGCAGCTGACGGCGCTCGAGCTCGCCACGCTCGCGCGTTGGATTGCACGCTTCCCCGCGCTGTTGCACGTATCGCTGCGAGTTCGCGGCGCGTACGATGACGCTTGGGCCTCCATTGACAACGCGCGGACGATCTCCGAGCGAAATCCCAACGTCAAGTCACTCGAGCTGAATGGTAAGCTGTTTGATGCTGTGAATTCCATGAAATGTGAGTCGCGGACGTCTATCCATTGCCCTGTTTCTCATGTAGATACTGTATGCCAAGCGATAACGAGGGAGATTCCGCCTTTCGTTGGGGTTTAGGCTGCGCGTTGCGGTCAAATAATAATATGCAAGGGATATACTACTGAGCGTGGTCTGCGGGGTAATAATTCCTTGTTCGAGGTGTCCGTTGAGTGTCTACTGTACAGTAAATGAATCCAGATCCAAACATTGGTAGGCCCACTCTCCACCCGAACAATCAGAGCGGGGTTGCCCTTGACGACGAGCGCTAGCCACGGCCCACAACTCCACGTTAGAGGCCAATAAAAGCAATCGACTCCGTATCAGTTTGCCGAATGTTGCCGACGGAGGCAGATGTGGAGAGTGTGGAGCAAAGAGATGCAGTAGAAGAATAATTAGAACGAATAAAAAATCAGCTGAGATCAGTGTACATAGGTCAGTACATCTGTTCACAAGGCCGTGCCTGCGGCTCCATAGAACGAATCGATCGACTGTTGGTACGCCGAGTCTCGGCCAGCGAAATCGCGCATGGCGCTAGGCCCTGCGCTGGCGTGGGAGGGGTGGGAGTACGGATGCGGGGATAACGACGGCCGGTGGTTCGCAGGGGCCACGCTGTAGTTGTTCTCCGCCGCACCCGCATCGGCGGTGTAGTACTGGTTGTAGGCCTCGTATGCGTTGTTGCTTTGGGCGTAATAAGGATCTTGTTCCGCCACGTAGTGCTGGTCGGGGGCAGGGGTTGAATAGTACTGCTCGGGGGCAGGGGGGTGATCGGCCACGGGGGGGTAGGAAGAGCCCGGGGGGTAGGTCACGCTGTAATCGGCCGTGTCGACGAGGTACTGATCAGCGGAGCCGTAATTGGGTATCGGTGTAGAATGCGCGTCCATAGGCTCGTTCCCGAGGGATACCATGCTTGGGCCAGACGAGAGCCGGTCGTTTCGCTCGACCGGATTTTTGGTGTCAAAGAATGTATCCCGGGCGCTTTTGTGGTTTGCGGCACGCCGGCGAAGGACTACTGCCAGGGCTACAAGGATTCCGACGACAACTAGGGCCACCACGGTAAAGGTACCGCCAACTGATGGAAAGGTATGTAAGCGAGGGCGGAGTATAGGGAAGCACCGGTAACTTGCCTGCACCTTTGTTTCCCCAGAACCTAGGAGAGAAAGTGTCACGAGATATGCGCACAGTGTGAGCAAGGACGAACCCAGTGGAGGCCGCATTGACTTGTGGATTCCCGCTAGCTGAGGGTGAGGGGTCGTTGGGTGCGGTGGTTGCGATGTCTGGCGACGTGTCCAATGTAGTAGCCGGGGTCGTGGAAGGAGTCTGAACGAAGACAGCAGTTGTCCGGGACGTGGAGTGTGTGGAGCTCGTTCTGGGAACAAGTCAGACGAATAAGCGGGATCATGTTCGGCAGACTGACGAAGCGGAGGATTTCGTGGATGAAACGGTTTGTGAGGAGCTAGTGGCGGTTGTGGTTACCGACGTGGACGATGAAGATGTGGTCGTTGTAGATGCAGGTGCAGATGAGGTATGGGAGATGGATGAGGAGGAATGAGAGACTGAGGTGCTCGAAAAGGTGCTGAACGAGCTCGGGGATGAAGATACTGAGCTGGACGCAGGGCTTGAGCTGCTATCTGTGGCCGAGGTGGTCGCAGAGGTGGTGCTGGACTCTACACGGACATAAAAGGCCGCGCGCCGGGGTTGGTCGTGGGCGAGGGCAGAGAGGACCAAGAGGGACCACAGGAGGGACCAAAGGAGGAGGACACGCCCGGAGGGGGCGGACAGACCCATTGCAACTGGCCGGGATGGGAGTAGAGAACAGAAAGGTGATAGATCACAGTCTGCCTTGTCCAGAACAATCGCGTACAGTATGGCCAGATAAGATTAGATTGCGTCCTTCCACAACACCGTCGCCTTGCCCGCTGCCGATTTTCCCTCACCGCGCCAGCCTGGGTATAAACTGAACTGAGGGGTCGAAACGCAGGCGACTGAGCTGAGGGGTATTGCGAGGACCAAACGCCGTAGTCACGTGTTCCCTCGCCCGCGCCCCGCTTTCAGCGCTTTCCTCACCTGGACTCCCACCTCGTTGCGAGGGTAAGCTCATCTTTGAGCTCACCGCACCCTGGCTCACTGCAATCTATCAACTTTGTCAATAGTTGAGTATCTGAATCCATCCTTGATTTCGCTCCGCCTCGTCCTTGACGTCTGTTAGCATCCTCCCGTCTTTCCTTCCACTATGTCAAGTTCACCCCCCCAGCTCCATCTGTCTCTTCCCCCTAATACAACTTCTTTCAAACGCTCCTTCGAGCAATTCGGCTTCGACCTCGAAAGTCCGGGTTCCACCGTCACCCATTCCCGTGAAATCATCCATGGCTCAAGCAGCACCGCATCCGGCGAGTCCTCCAGCACAATGAGTCCAGATGGCGACCAGAATAGGCGGAAAAGGGCACGCAGTGCCAGCAGCCTCAGTAGCCCCGAGGATCGTTCCAGCGACGCTTCGTCCTCCACACTGAGCTCCTTTGACTCCGATCCCGACAGCCCACATTCTTCCCAGGCAGCTGCACGCCGCCACTTGCTTTTAGACCTCGGCCTGGGACGGGGCCTCGGAAGCAGTGTCGCTCTCGGGCTGAGTATGGCCTCGGCAGAGTTGCAGCTCGGGATTCCTGAGCCACCACCGAGAATTCCGACGCCAGAGCTGCTTGAGACCGACGATGTCGAGATGCCAGATATCGACATGCATTTTTCACGTCGGGAGGAGCATGAGGACGAAGAACCGACCTCCCCTGCAGAGCATGTCCGTCGATCTGTGGATCGCTTCAATGCTTTCGATAGGCACATCAGCGTTCTACGCTCTTCGTCTCCTCCTATTATCCCCCTTCCTGCATCCCTCAGCTCGCGGCAGGCCTCCCAGTCGCCGCCTATCTTACCTCCGCTTCCCTGGTCGATTTCGGGCTCGATGCAGAGGACGACGAGGACGACGACCCCGGTCTGTCTTATTGCGTTGTGAATACCGTGTATCGCTTACATTACTTCCCAGACCACATTCCTTCCACTGCCGCCACCAACACAACCACCAGCACACCACCTCGCCTAGACTTAAACCTTCCATCAACCAGTTCACTCTCGTCTAGACCGAGTTCACCGCATCTTGCCACTGATGAAACATCATCAACGCAATTCCGCGAACGCCTCGATTCAGCTATTGATGGTCTCGGTGGCGGCGATTTACAGATCCCTCCTACCTACAGCGCCTCTCCTCCGGAGCAACGACCAGATGATAATAGCCACGAATCTATACCGGACTCCCTCGCCAATGCGAACGGAAGCGCGTCCACGCACCGCTCACAGCCGTTGGTTGAGACCCCGCTGTTCGAGTGGCCACCGTCGACGCTGGACTGGAATATGGCATTGGGTCCCCCCGCCGACAGGAACGCGGGTACCTCGGCAGATACAGCGCGATCTCCGCAATTGCCTCCGTATTCGCCGTGGCGACCACCCGTTCGACCCGCCGTCAATGCGACGGCGGCGACGGACACGACCACCGCGGATATCAGGCGCTTCATCGGGAGGGCTTACTCGCCGCCGTCGCCTATACGCCTCTATCCCCGACCCGCGTCGCTAGCAGCGCCCCTGAGTGTTCCGGCGACGTCTGCCAGTCTGGACGCAGATCTTGTCGGTGCGTATCTGGATCTGCAGCAGAGCAGTACCAATAGAGCATGGGAGAGTGCGCTCGATAGGGCCCGGACCCTGCACCGAGAACGCGAACGGGAGAGGGAAAGGGACCGAGAGAGGGACCGGCTGCGCGAGAGGGATCTAGAGCATGAACGCGAGCGCGAGAGGCAGCGAGTTCGAGAAGAAGAGGCAGAAAGAGAAGAGGAGCATCCGTGGAGTCTTGATAGCTTTTGGGAACCGCGGGCCTCCCGGCGGGCATGGGAGGCCCCGACGTCGCGGGCGGGACGAGAGCTTGCACATAATGAGAGAGAATTGGACCTGGAATCAATGCGGAGGAGGGCTGCGCAGAGGCAGATCCACCGGTCCCAGGACCGTGAAAGGGAAAGGCAGCGGGATGATGAGCGCGGGCAACCATCCGTGTCTAGAGCTGCGAGATATCTAGAATCTGGACTAGTCGATCCGCGAGAGGCTTCGCGGCCTATGCTAGATAGCTCAGGTACGTTTGTTGGGCTTGGTTTCTCCTGCTCTCGCTAAGGGGGATTTTAGCACCAGCAAGGGATCGCCAATTGCGCGCCCCTTCAGATACTTCCAACCCATTCACCGTCTCATGGGGTTCAAGACGAGTTCTTCGAGCGGGCGACGAGGAGGATGGATTCGCACATCCTGGTACCCGCCGATCTCGGAGTAGGAGCCAGTCGAGAGATGGTAGCACTCTTGATTGGCTGGCGCACATGGTGCCAGATGAAGGCCCCACTTTGCACGAGTGGATCTCTGGTAGGCCGCATTTCGCCACCAGTGATTGTCCACTCACGTTTTCTTAGAAGCTCGGCCTTCCCGCAGTGCGAACCCGAGAGCTGGTGCATCCGGCAGTGGCACCTACGATGAACGCGAAGAGTTGGACCACTCTCAGCGGAGCGGTAGTTTGTCTTTCCTCTTCCCATTCGTAGACTGACAACTTCGCAGGGGAAAGCCCTAGTAGTTATGCTGTCTGGCGGGCGCGCAGCTCTGGAACCTGGCAGCCGCGGCTAGCTGTGTCGCCTCAATCCACGGCACAGCCTGCTCGCACGCCGGCCCATGCGCGTGCTCAGTCAATCCCGACATCATCCTTATCGTCGTTCAGCTCGATGACGGGACAGCCGGCGGTCCATCGTCTGCGCTCCCGGCCGCCGAGAACCGCCGGTGTCGGGTCCGCGAACTCCCTTGTTGCCGAAAACGCTGCTGCGTTACGGCGGAGGGAGGCCCGGGCGGAGTTGATGGAACGTTTGAACCACACCATGTCTGTGGATATCTCTGATCCTGAGTCCGATTGGGATTCGCCCATGACCCGTCGGGCACGAGACCCGCCACCGATGGTGGACAGGGATGATGAGATGGACTCGGATGAGGAAAGTCATACGGCGCCTCTTCCTCGACGCGTCGCCGAAGCGATCGAGATGATTGAAGCGCGACCCCCGCCTCGCTTAATCAGATATCGCAGACCGAGTGACACTAGTTCTCCCCTTCCTCCCAGATTATCGAGCAGTTCGCTCAGATCTCGTTCTTCGGCCGGGCGAGGTGCTTTTGAGCAGGATGCGGAAGAACAAACCAACGCATCATCCTCCGGCTTAAATACTCGGCGGCCTCCGTCTATTCGGCGGACCATCCCTCTCTGCGACCACATCCCATCAGTGGGGAAATTAGTCCCCTCCTCCGCCTAGCGCGTCTGTGAATCGCCGTCACGTTTCGTGGGAGGCTCCTTCTCGCGATACTGGAGTGTCCAGTACTTATCAGTACCTATCTGCGCTATCCCATGGCTTCGACTCCCAATCGTTGTCCATCTCCGATTTGGCGCACACAATCGCAAGCAACTCGAACAGTGAAGCGCTCCGCTCTTCCCCGTCGTCACCGTGGGGTGACCATGAGTCGCCGTTCTCTACCCTTTTTGCAAGGACGGCGGGTGCTTCGTCTTCGCGTCACAGCCCGCACAATACGAGAAGCCAGGCGATGCCCGGAGGGTACCCTGACGACACGATGGAGGCCGAGGATTCCGGTATTCCTTCTTTACCGCCTCCTGATCTCGGTGGAGATTTCGAGAGGACTGAGGATATGCTCAGATCGGCGAATACGGGCGGGACACGGGCGTCGTCGGCGATGGGACAATCCATTTCAGAGTCGCCCATCTCGAACATTAGGCCTCCTCCATCACACAACCCTTATACCGGGCCTTTCCGTCTGACAATGCAAAGGCGGGAAGAATACTCCGGCAGAGATTGGCCGCGA
Organism: Mycena galericulata; assembly: GCA_029289565.1. Lineage (NCBI taxonomy): Eukaryota > Fungi > Basidiomycota > Agaricomycetes > Agaricales > Mycenaceae > Mycena > Mycena galericulata. Next base: position 82,199 of record JARKIA010000449.1, read on the forward strand.
GCCAGCGACGGATCCCGGACCCACCTTTCTATCCCCCACTCCATTTTTGGTGCAGAATTTGACAATCCCCCCTCCTTGACACCACCAGAGGAGCGATCTGATTCTCGGTGAGTGGTTTCAGTTTCGAATAATTAACAATATTTGACAAACCTGTTAGTTCAATTGGCTTGATTATGTCTCCTCCTCATCGACCTGTGAGCTACCAGGAGCCCATGTCTCGTAACGAGTTTTCCTCAAATGCACGACTTGCGGACTCGGAACGACGTTTGTTCCATTACCGTGGTCCTTCCCAAGGGTCGCCGGGCCAGAGTTCTGACGGCGACCCTCGCCGTTTCTTCCCGTCGCGGCCAATGGCTACATCCTCTTCGCATGTACATCGCGATCCAGAGGAGTCTCGCTCACACCGCTATAGTGCCACGGACATGCACAACGTCCTGGCTCGTCAAGCACGACTAGCGGGCTCGCGGCTCGCCCCTGACCTCCCATCCCCTCATCCTGATGACATCGACGGTCTTGATATCGCCATGAGGGTATGTCTACGTCTCGGGCGCAGAGGCTTATCTCGCGATTCCACGAGCAAGCGGCGGCCGAGGCTCGTGAGCCGTCGTCTTCGACTCCCCCTTGGGCGGCTCTACCTCCGACTCGCAGGTCTGATGCGATTCGAACCGACTCCGAAGCACGGAGGCGTCGTCTGGCGGCCACTCGTAACCTAACACATGATGTTGAACCATTGCAGTTACGGCAACCGTGTTTTTCCGCGAACCGTCTCTGCATGCCTTGTTCGGTGGTCGAATGCGGCGCAGAGCGCTTGGTGACTACATGGTATGGGTCTTGATTATCTTCACCACCGCTAGAGGTTAACTAACCTTTTCTTAGCGCGATGAGGATTTCGACGCTTCCTACGAAACCCTTCTTTCGTTGGGCGGGATGATCGGGGACGCAAAACCCAAGGCGACTCCCGATCACGTAGTCGCCGGTTTGGAAAACGCGACCTACAAGGAATGGGCGACCGCAGAAAGCGACCAAAGGTGTCCCATCTGCTTAGACGATGTAAGCCCGGTATTATTTGTCCAGAGAGTCATTCTGCTTATAGTTGGCTGCCAGTATGAACCATCGGACCCGGTTATGAAACTGGGAGATTGCCGTCACTGGCTACACAAGGAATGTTTGGAGCAATGGCTAAAAGGTGCAAGCACTTGTCCTGTCTGTCGGAAGGATGTGAAAGGGAAGGGGAGACGTACTAATCATCCTCATCACCATCATGCCCACGGCCCCAGTCGCCGTAGAGATGGGGATGGGCCTGAAGGTCCTGGCGGACCTAGCACTTCGGGAGGCGGGGACATCCCCCCTGAATTGGCTGACCTTTTTGAGGGAATGAATCGCAACATATGTACTATCTGTATACCATATTCATGTGTATTTATTGACTAGCACATCATTTGGACCGTTTTGGAAGCTCCCGCGACGGATACTCGGTGTCTGTTTTTCTCCATTTTTGTAGACAAGCGTTTCTGCTTTGCGCCTGTTTTTTTTTTGATCTCGGCATTCCCGCCCACTCGGGAATCTCATCTTGCGATGGCTCTCGCCACCAGGCTTGTCGCGGACGTTCATACGCATGTTTATCTGCCGCGATACTGCGCGTTACTCCGGTCCCGGACGGCGGTACCTCGCATTCTGACTTCAAACCACGATGGAAAACCGGACGACAGACTCCTTATCTTGGACCACGAACCCAGTGGAGGTCGCCTGTTGGCCCTCAATATTGGGATCGCGACGAGAAGCTCAAATTTATGGACCGGCATGGCATTGACTTGTCAGTGGTGAGGTCAGATACTTATCTCTGTGCATATCTCTCATCCTCCTCATTTTTGCATACTCTAGCTCTGCCAATCCATGGCTCGATTTTCTCCCCGCATCCGAGGCGAAAACTCTGGCTTCTCATAAACGAGGATCTAGAGGTGTAGTAGCTCTCAGAGTCACCACGATTAAATTCTTCTCTGAAACGTATTTACGGCTTCGGACTCCTGCCCCTGGTACCGGACATATCGACGGCCGCCCTCTTGGAAACCATTGAGCAAATATCTACTCTCGTCGTATCTGAAAGGAATTATCATGGGCTCTCGCGGTATTGGCAAAGGCCTCGACGATGAAGCACTTGACCCAGTTTGGGCCGCGCTTGAAAAGCTGGCCCTCGTCGTGTTTCTCCATCCACACTACGGAGTCGACGAGAAGGCTTGGGGAGGCAAGGAAAATGGGCACGTTCTTCCCCTTGCGCTCGCTGGCTTCCCATTCGAAACAACAATAGTGCGTTGGATATTATATACAGACACGTAGGATCTTAATCGCGGTTCAGGCGACTACCCGCCTCATTCTTGCTGGCGTGCTGGACCGTTTCCCCCGACTTCTGCTTTTGC